>JAAVUK010000735.1:0-28980 GCA_014899095.1 Fusarium buxicola
ATTAGTTAATATAGTAACATAAATATGAATACTTTATTTAAGAATTTAATAGTACCATTGCTCCTATCTAACGGGATATTGAAGTTTGCGTGAAGCTGCGTGGTTCGGGCGAGACGCGATGCTCTTAACAAGCTAATCAGTACGTGCAACATATCAATCCGTGAAACATTCATGCCAATGAAACTAAATGTCGCATTCCTTCCGTGATTTCTCAAACACTTTATCTTCAGGATGTAGGTGGTCATTTCTGCCAATATGCTTGTAGTTGAAGAGGCATCTCTCCTAGGGCGACCAAGCTCCAGGTCTACTCCGGACTTCCCCTCGACTTCATATCCTGATTAGATTTCCCCAAATCAGTTCAGTTGAAGTACTAGTAAAAGCCTGTTCAAGAGGTTCCGATTGGCTCTCTGCCGTACCAACAGCGTCCTCTCAACTCGCTCTCACGGATTGCAGAAACATAGGGTGGCTCCGTGCGGTAGTACGCTTACCCTTCCAAAACCACAGCCATCATAAGGTGAGAAGTCCGTTATGAAGTAAACCGGTCCTAATTTGATCATATGCAAGCCTTGTGCCCTTTCGCTCGTCCCGCATTACCTTCCATCATTTGATTGTCAATTATGGAGACATCTCTGGAAAGGTGGTGAAGCCACAGGAATACCATCATCCTCCCCTACAAACTCGCCATCAAGCATACACTGTCATCTTTCTCGGAGTGAACACCGTTCCCCAGTTGCGTCCCATCAAATACCCTGTCAGAATTGCTCACACAAAAAGCAAGCTTAAACTATAATGGCCACAAAAACGACAAGCCTTCTTCGGACAGAACTCCGTCGTTGCCCCGCCGCGAAACTTGTAAGAGCACCGGAATTCCAATCCCGAAGTCAACCCATAGCTCACAACTTCCATACCGCGACCAAACTGCCCAGCATGGCCACCAATGGGACTCACAAGCTAGACACCAGTGGTAGTCTATTTGGGCAGGGACAGGGGCGCCTGTTCAAGCTGTCACCACCACCTTCATTAGATGATTTCAAGGCGATTTGCTCGCAGAAGGCGACTAGAGAGCAGTACCCGCTCGCGACAGACGTCAAGGATAATGTGCCCATATACGATCTTCCAGACTACTCAACTTTGACAGAAGAGCAGAAGATTGCTCTTCAGGATGAATGGTATCAGGTTCTCCTACACGGCCCGGGCGTTCTTGTCACCGCAGGTCTTTATCGAGACCACAGCGTGATCGACAAGGCAACAGAAACGTACGACACGATCATCCAAAGGGAGAAGCAGGGTACCAAAACCGCCGGTGATCACTTCGCCGGTGCCGGCAAAAACGACCGAATCTGGAACTCCTTCAGCAAACATGGACTCGAGGACCCGGCCTCGTTCTTGAGCTACTACTCCAACCCTTACTTGGATCTCATCTTCAGCTCTTGGCTCGGCCCCGGATATCGCATCACAGCTCAGGTCAACAATGTTCGCCCCGGTGGACAGCCGCAAGTATCCCACCGTGACTATCATCTCGGATTCATGTCTGCAGACCGCTGCGGCGGGTATCCTCGAGCCATGCAAGTCGCCAGCCAGTGCTTGACCCTCCAGGGCGCAGTGGCCCATGTCGAAGTGCCTCTGAACAGTGGTCCAACACGGCTTCTGCCCTTCAGCCAGGCCTTCGCTGCCGGATACATGGCCTACCGCCTCGCAGAGTTTAACGAGCTCTTCTTGGAGAAGTATGTTGCCCTTCCGCTGCAAAAGGGTGATGGGCTGTTCTTCAACCCGGCTCTGTTCCACGCCGCGGGCGAGAACACGTCTGCAGACATCAACCGCCTGGTCAACCTGCTTCAGATTAGCAGCGCCTTCGGCAAGCCGATGGAGACGATTGACGCGTTGCCGCTGGTGGAGAGCACATGGAGTCACCTGACTGATCTTTACAAGGCGAAAGGCTTGAATGACGAAGTCAAGATGTTTTTGTCTGCTGTGGGGGAAGGATATCCTTTTCCAACAAATCTGGATAATAACCCTCCCAAGAACGAGAACATGGCCCCTGATTCGGAGCAAAACATCATGTTGGAGTCACTTGTGAAGGGGAAGAGCAAGGCCGAAGTCTTGGCTGATCTTGAGGCCTTTAGGGCGAAGTCCAAGGGTTAGGTTAATGGAGGAGATGAAAGAGATTCCTGTATCTCAAGGGTCATATGGCCCTAGCTACAGTCTGATGAGGAAGATAGCAGCAGCATTCACATGGCGAGAATAAGACACGCAAGCCACTCCTTACGATTCAACGGAGTTGTTCCTATTGACATCTAATTTGAAGTTTGTGTTTCTGCGTTCTGAGGACTGAAAACCGCCTGCGCTGTCTTCTTCAAGTACCCCCGGAAACTCTCAAACGCGACAGCATCATGACCCTCCAGCCATCGACAACCGACCGAGACTTCATCCTTACCAACCCGAACAAACACCTTGAAAGCAAATACGCACTTTTCCTCCTCGGCTTTCGGCTCCCCAGACTCAGTTTCCATTTCCCTCTTCTTTCGCCTCCGCCATGCGCGCGCCCAGACTCTGTCCGCCGCTCGTCCTGTGCCTTCCAAGCGCTCATTGTCCCATCCCCAAGAGATCAACTCAAGCTTTGCGACTTCGCCTCTGAATCGATCCGCAAAGTCGCCGACCTTCTCACGTAGAGGCACGTCGACAGCCTTCTCCTCCGTAATTTCCGGGAGAATATTCTTTGATACCACCGTCTTGATTCCCCGCGCAACATCCTGCGTCGGCCTCATGCCCCCAAAACTCCACGCAACCGCCCACCGCCGCGTCTTGTTGCCTTGGACAAACTCGGTTACAGCGTAGTTGTCAATCCCGTGCTTTCTTAGCTTTTCGACAAAATCGATCAAGCTTGTTAGGAAGCCGAACATGGCCGTGTACCACTGCACGCGTTCCCGGAGGGTAAGGGACTCTCTGAGGATGCGGTCGACAAAGGCTACTTCGCCGCCGTCGGTGACCATTTCGACTTTGGCGCCTGTGCATGCTGTGAAAGGTGGGCGGGACTTTTGCTCGGCGCTTTGGACCATTTCTTCCTCGGATTTGTAGAATGGTGGGTTGGTCATTGTAAATGCAATTGTGTCGATGGTCAAGTCATCGAGCGGGATGATGGCATCGGTCGGCTTTCGTTCAACAATTGTGATCCGATGGTCAAGTTTATTCAGGGCAACGTTCTTGCGAGCATAGTCGAGGCTCTTGGGATCAATATCTGCCCCTGGTTAGTCATGTGCGGGTGAAAAGGGAAGAGGTGACTTACCAGTTGCGATGAATTCCCACTGTCTTTCGGTGCAGCCGAGCAGGGGATAGATGCAGCTTGCGCCCGTGCCGATATCTAAACCGACGAGTTTACGGCCTTTTTTTTCATAGGAAGTGGTGTCCAGAAGGCCTTTCAGCCACAGCAAGTAGTTGTGCCGATTCGTAACCTGGCAACTCGCGTTAGATGAAAGACGCGCCATAGCAGAAGAGCGCAACTCACAGGGGGACATAGGCGATCGTCAGGGAGTTCAATGTGAAGGCCAAAGTCAAGTTTGAGGAGCGTCTTGGTCAGCTGCATGACGCATTCTGGATCGCTGAAGAAATCGGCCTTGTGTTGGTTCCACCTAAGGAATCGCATTAGAGGGTTGTTCGCGTAGGATGCGACAGAACATCAGGAACGAACATACAATCGTGCAAAGTCTTTGTCCTGCAAGGCCAACTGTTTAAAGTCGGGCGCTTTGGAGTATAGCTCAGCGAAGCGACGATCTCGCGTCAAGCCGTCCTTTGGTGGCCCTTCAAGTAGCTTTTGCCAAGCTGCTTCCTGCGATGTTTCGCCATCCGCGACTTCACTCATTGGTTGGTCTTGGGTATCTTTTGTCGCTTTTCGCTTCTCCCCCATCGTGATTCCGATTAATTGACGATCTATAGTCGATTATAGATAGATGCGAGTGGTGATGTGCCGATCTCTGGCTTGTGGTTGTCCGTGTGATGGCCGCCCAGCGCACGAACCAGGCCTGATGAAATAGTAATTACCCCGTACAGGTGTAACTTATCTACCAAGAAAAAAACAATAGCATCACTAGGTACAAGCTTTCCAGTCACATTTAAATTTATCCAAGGTAGCTTCATTTGGCACTGCTATATCTATCCGAGTTTCTGAAGCAATAAGAAATACACCAGAAATGCAATCGCCTGGGCTTCGTTACAATCATGTCCTCATACTACGATATCATCGCCTTCGTGTCGCCACCAGCTCTACACGCATCCCTAGGCCTACCACAGCAGAACCCTCCATCGCCAGCCGTCCAGGAGCTTCATGTCCTTCTCATCAATGTCTGGATCACCCTGCTCAATTCTTGCGGCCAGCTTCTTGAGACGCTTTTGCACGGTGCGAGCGACCCGAAGCGACACCTCGTTGGAAAAAACAAAGAGCACGGCAAAGACGAGGAACGCCAGCTTGGCAAACCTGCCTTGTCCAAGAACGCCGTTCTTGATGTGTTCAAGAAGGCCCTTGGACTTACGGAAAGCATACTCGGTGTCGTTAGCTGACGATTCTGATTCCTCATCGTCGTGGCCTCGGCGCCAGAATCTGCGGATAAAGGGAATGAAGGTAGCACTGTTCATGTCGGTCAATGAAGCACAAAAGTCAAGAGGGACACAATTCTTACATGGCGCCGCCAATAATCCACCTTCTCCAACGGTGGTTTTCAGCCTCCTTGCCGATGCCACGCACTTCACTCTGGAGGACCTTCAAATCACTCAGGATCACGTTTGACTGGGCGCGAATGCGAGTGTCCAGTTCATATGCCGACATGGCCGAGTCGCCGCTCCGGCGCTGACGCTGCAAGCCGAGGTACTCGCGTAGGCCAAACTGGCAGTTCGACTTGAGAGCCTGGAGCTCCCGGAGCGAAGTCGGGGCCACCGTCGGGGCCACCGTCGCAGCCATCATCGGGGCCATCTGGCCCGGCTTAGTTGCGCTGGCCATTGTCCCAGCATGATCAGGAAGATAGGAGTCAGTCGTCGGGCGTAGGGGAAGATTGCTGGGGCCGGTTTGAGGGCCGGAAACTGGAGGGTAGTTTTGTGGGTTGTAGGGTTGAGCGTAGTTCTCAGCCGGGTAGTTCTGAGGGCCGTAGGTTTGAGGGTTGTAGCTCTGGTTGGTGTAGTCCTGGGGATTGTAAGGCTGAGAGCCAGGCTGAGAGCCATACTGCTGAGATTCAGGGCCTGGATATGACTTTGCCCTCTCTGGTCCTCGCGGGAACGAGGGAGACGGGCTGCGCATGGGCTGAGGATCTAGAGCCCGAAGCGGTGACTTTGATCTGCGGGAATCTGTCATGGTGGCTGCTCAATTAGGATCCCGTTGAAAAAACAAGACAAAGCAAATCACAGAAGCTCGGTTGGAACAGAATGGTTTCTGCCCAGCGTGAAAAAGCGAAGATCACCAATTTTTGCTGGCTGAGCTGCGGGAGTGAGCTGTCTGAGCTGGCTGTGGTGGAGAGGCTGGTGAATCGAGGCCAGCCCATGACGTCCAGGTGACAGGTGGAGTGGGGGACAAGAATTGATGGAGGCTGGGGATATGCAATAGAGTGATGTAATTCCAACTACCGAGGGGCTCAAATATGTTCCAAAGCGACAGGTTGGATGATATGATGGTAAAATCATTAGATCATTGGCACTTGTTAGTATCCCAGGGCTCGATACATGCGGTGTGCCATTCCGTCAACGCCCTCGACTGGCAAGGCGCGTCTCATGTCGCGCAACAGCTGCTCCTGGACCTCGGGGTCGAATCTGTCCCAGATTCGGTGAAGTTGGTCCACCAAATCCCGTCGCCTCGTGCGAAAGATGCCGGCAAAGGCTTCAAAGAGAATCGTGGTCTCTTCCCAGCCAAGCAGGTTATGAACATCCTGGATGAGGTACTCCAAAAAGTCAAGAACGTGGCCAAGCAGATCCTCTGAACATCCCAATCCTCGGTTGTTATCCAGGACAATGCACATGGCGTGCATCATAGCTGCCCATTGGGTCACCGAACGGCCGCGAGCTGCATCATCTTCAATCTGCTGCTCAGCAGCTCCAAACATATCCAGCACTCCTGTTCGCGAGCACTCTTCGAGATGGCGGAAGATGAAACGCAGAGCCTGATGAATCATTTCCGGGGGATGGGGCTCCATCTCTTGCAGCAAGAAGAAGCTCTCCAGGTCGAGAGTCCCTCGTCTTACGGCGTACCTGGTCCTCGGCAGGAATTCGAACAAGGTGTCTCCGTCAACGTTAACTCTGGACCCCTCTGCTCTAAACCCGCCGCCTCGGGGCCGCATGTCGTACATAAGAACGGTGACGATGTTTCGGCGTCGAGGTGGCGCTTGCAACCCAGCGTTGGGAGCCACGATACCGAACGGTGCTCTCTGCGCAGGGCGTGGCCGTTCAGGTGGGGGTGGACGCCCGTATTGATACCCCAGGTCCAAGTCTAGGCCATCAAAGTCAAGATCAGCGACACCATCCAGTGCAGAAGGCATGTCCTCGGCCATGTCGCTAGCTATCAAGGTCTGGGGCCTGCGCCCTGGTCCCATATAGTGAGGGCGGTGATGATTTTCGACGAAACGGCTGCGGCGTAACATGCTAATAGCAGTGCATCAAGGACGGGTTCGTAAAGGTCTTGACCAGTTTACTGGCCCAGCTGGTGGTTTTATAGCTGCCCAGACAACGTGATGTTGTGAAAACCTGACATGGTGATTGTCCCGCTTGAACGTTTGCTGTGACATGAAGTTATAAATGTGAGCAAGCAGTTTGGAGCCAGCTGTGACTCCAAGTCAAACCATTGATGGCACAGATATGGTTAGCAATAGAGAGCGTATTTATGCCTTCCAAGGTAGTCGTCGAAAGGCCATTCTTGGCTGAGAAAAGCACATTCTGGTTGTACATTTTAGTCGTTGACCATAGTGGTGGTATCTCGGTCCTTGTTTTAGGGGTGGTTCTTGAGCTGGTAAACTGTCGCTTGATCAGAGTCGCCTCCAAGCCACCCAAATTCGAACCTCATGATACCGTTGGAGGAATCCCTAAGAAGGAATCAGGGTATCATGATTTTCTGGATGGCGCGGCGTTTTACCAAACCTGGGAGAAGCCGTCGGAACGCTGGTGCGAGCCAGTGCCAGAACCAGATGACGCCTTACAGATCAGGCAGAAGGTTAAGGCGTCGAGAAGCTGCTGTCTTGGCTGACCAGAGTCCTAGTCTAGATGACTCAGCCAGCACACTCATGTCTTCTCTCTGCTCCCCACTACGGCGAACCACTTGCAAGATACTTCTCTTCCATGACTTATAGCCATGGAATCAACTCGATTACTAGCAACGGCCTTGTCTTGGGCCTCAGGCTGCCTCTCTGGTGTCTCTGCAACATCAGAGGCTCTCACTAATGTCCGCTGAGAGAATCTGGCTGTTTCAAGCCCATATCTACTTTCCAAGCATCAGGCTCCTCCCGTTGCCTTATCCTGGCACAAGTGACCTTTCTCCTGCCACTCTCATACTTTTCTTATCCTTGGCTGTCCCCCAACGAGTATAAGTATCTTGTCTTCCCCCTTCTCTTCGGCCTCTTCTGCTCTGCTCAACATGCCTTCTCCTCTCCCTCTCTACCCTCTTGTCTTCACTCCACATCCTTCTCCTTCTATCGTGTATATGCGCACATATTCTTCTTCCTGGTCTTGAATCTTGATCTCTTCTCGCCTCTTAGAAGGTCGTGACACCCTCACTTGCCATCACCACTGCCTCCGTGGCCACACCACCTTATACTGTTCCCACTCTATTTTCGTGACAATCACCCATCATGGAAGTCAACCATAAGGTCGAATACAAGGTCCGTGACCTTGGCACTCGGTCTGTGACTCTCTTCCCTACCCAAGCCCACATCAAGCGGGAGATAAAAGATGTCCCTCTCAAGGTAGGTTCTGTTAAAGCGCATCACACACCCCACCCATCCATTGCAACCCGCTCATTACCTTTCAGCCTGGCATAAATGAAATATCCATCGTTGGTCTTAGCCCTACTATCGACAAGAACTCGGTAACGGTCGAGGGCAGTGGCTCTGCTACTGTCACTGGCATCAGTGTCGAGTTCCTCTTCAACCGTGAAATTTTCGACGAAGTCTATCCGGACTCGGACCCAGATGACTCTGCCAGTGAAGATGACGATGACGCCAATGAGTCTGAGGAGCAGCCGGAGCAGCCGGGGCAGCCGGGGCTGTTGGAAGTCAAAATGAAGTTGGTCGAACTCAGAGACGAACAACAGCAGGCAAAAGAAATCATCGCCAGTGCCGAGGACCGTATCAAGATTCTTGACGATTACTCCAAGTCACTGACTAAAAGGGAGGGCATCGTCATCAGTGAGAGCATCGTCATCAGTGATGTACTGAAGACCTATAAAGAGGAACGCGAAAAGGCGTATAAAGACCGCATGGCCGGTACGCAAAGCGAACGAACAATTTCCCGGGCTATCAACAAGGCGTCTGCAGAGCATTCACGCCTTCTCAAGCTTGACAAGAAGTTGAAGGCGAAGACATCCAAAGCCAAAACCAAGATCCAGAAAGCCAAGGCAAAGAAGAAAGAGAGACTGAAGAACCGCTTCGAGGAGCAACGCAGGGAAAAGGATCGCATCCGTAACGAGCGAGCACGCTGCTGGTCCAAATACTGTTATACTGTGCAGATCCAGCTTGAGGTGAACCCATCTTTTACACCAGGCTCTTCTCGTCGTGGCTCTATGTCCAGCGAAATTGATTTCGTCCAGCGGTCGCCGAGCAAGACGGTAGAAATGGAAGAAACACCTTCGTGCGACTTGTTGCTGTCCTATATAACCAGCTCGGCCTTTTGGACACCTAGCTACGACCTTCAGCTTTCAACCGTCAATTCCACGGGCACGCTCTGTTTCGACGCCGGTCTACATAATACCTCATCCGAGACATGGGAGAACTGCAAGATCACACTGTCGACGTCTTCGGCTACTTCATCGAGCCTGGAAGAATCCATACCTATCCTCACACCATGGCGCATCAAGCTGGCTGCCAAAGGATCCACGTCTGACAGCAACATCTTTGACAGCCGCGAGGAACGCGTTCAGCAGGGCAGGTGGCGCACCAAGAAGACCGCAGGACCACCATCTAAGCCAAGACGAGAAATGTTTGGTCTTGACACGAACTCGAACACGAACCCTGCTACAAGTCTAAGTGACTACCAGATGGGGCTCATGCTATTAGAGCAACAGAACAAGAAAAGATTGACGATGGCAAGGCAGGAGCAAGATGGGATGCCTCAAGCTCACCAGGCGCCATCAGGCCCTGCTCAGGCTCACCCCTCGCAACAACAAGGAGCCCAGCAGATTATGATGCAACAACAACGGATACAGCAACAACGGATGCAGCAACAACAGATGCAGCAGCAGCAGATGCAGCAGCCACAGATGCAGCCGATGCAGCCGATGCAGCCCTGGCAAGCTGCGGATTTTAGCTTCGGCGAGGATGCCAACCCCGTCGACGACGACGATGTGTCGACGACCGCTATACAACCCTCGCTTGAGTTCCAGAACTCCCTCGTCGAAGAAACAGGATTCACGACCACCTACGACTTACCTGGTCTCAAGACGCTGGTGCCCAAGTTCACGGTCTCCAAGCAGCGCGTTGCCCGCCTTCACTTCTCAAACGTCTTGTTCAGCCATACCATCGTGGCCAAGTACCAACCTGCTGCACATCTCAAGGCTAAGCTCAGGAACAACAGCAAGCTTACCCTTCTCAGAGGGCCTGCTAGCTTGACCCTTGACGGTAGCTTCATGGGACAGACCAAGATCCCTCGATGCAGTGCTGGCGAAATTTTCAGCCTCAGTCTGGGTGTTGACTCGGCGATCAGGGTCATGTACCCCAAGCCTGATGTCCGGAGGAGCACGAGCGGTATGTTCAGTAAGGAGGACAGTTCTGTATATGTCCGAACTGTTACAGTGCATAACACGCGGGTCTCGGCTGGAAAGCCAGTCAGTGTGCTGGTCCTGGACCAGATCCCTGTTTCAGAGGATGACCGGCTGCGAGTCGACCTGATGAACCCTCGTGGTCTGGCGCTCGACGGGCCGCGTCAGTCAGCTGGGACAGCCGGGCGAGAGACAAAAGAGGATAAGGATTGGGGCAAGGCGACGGCATGCCTCAAGAAGGGCGGACAGGTCTCGTGGGAGGTTTTGCTGAACCCGGGCAAGGCCGTGAAGTTGGGGCTGGAGTATTCGGTTTCGTTGCTAAGCGGCGACGTTGTGCAGGAGTGTTAATGTGGATGCTGATGCACTGATAGTGAAAGATGCTGGCACAGGGAAGATTTCTTTCAAGGTCTTAAGCAGTGGCACCCCATGGTTTTGAAATTGTTCAGGATACTATTCGGGTCACAGAATGGATTTCACTGTTTTGTCCGGTCAATCAGTCTGCGACGATGTGTTTATTGAACTCTTTACATAGCTGGTCTGATCTGTCTCTCCTTGTTCATTAATTAATCCAGACCTTAATCAATCATTTGTCCTGGTTCTGCCCAACTTGATAGCCATCCATCCATCCAGGCAAATATTAACGCAGACCAGAACCCGCAATCATCTTGTTCTTTGGAATCTCCAAAGATATAAAACAAAACACATCATCTCTCGTAAGTTTCTCAGAGTATTGTCTGGTCGAGAGTTAGTCGGTGCTCAAGAAAGCAGAGAAGGGAAGGACCAACCATTTCAAAACTCATCACCAATCATGTACCCGTAGGTTCAATTGTTTGGTTGGTCTTCTGGACGTTGGACGACGGCGTAGTCCAGAGCCATCGTGCTTGTCGGCCGAGGTCTGTGCCATTCACTGGCCCTGGCGCTGCTGCTGGGGCTGGTTTCTCGTGTTTCCAGGCTGTTCAGCCTGTCCGTGACCCTGATTCTGGGTTTGAGTCTGCTGCTGGGACTGAACATTCGTGTTTCCAACCATTCCAGCCTGTCCCTGCGCGTGATTCTGCCCGTAGTGCTGCGCATAGTTTTGGGCCTGGTTCTGCTGCTGAAGCTGAACGTTGGAGTTTCCAAGCCATCCAGCTTGTCCATGGGCGTAATTCTGCCCGTAGTTTTGAACGTGGCTCTGAGCATGGCTCTGGGCGTAGTTGTGCTGCTGGGGAGGAATGCCGGTGCCTCCAACCCATCCAGCCTGCCCCTGCCCATGGTTCTGCGCGAGGTTCTGCGCGTGGATTGCCGCGCGGTTCCGGGCATTGTTTTGGCCATTGTTCTGCCCATTGTTCTGATAATAGCCCTGGGCGTGGCCTTGGGCGTGGTGCTGAGCAGGGTGTTGGAGATGGCTCATCGCATGGTTGGCTGCAGGGCGGAGAGGAGGCAAAGTCGCCCATCCGTTTGTGTTCGAGTTTCCCATAGTCGCCCAGCTGTTGGGAACGGGCTGAGGGAGATTGGCCGGGCCCGAGTTGAAGGCTGCAGTGTTGGGGTTCATGTGGCCCATGTTCATGGCGGGTGGAGCTTGGAATCCGTTACCTGAGGCGCCGTAGTCCATGGTGGCCGGGTTGAAGGCCATGTTGTTGTGACCAAACTGGTACTGCCCGTTTCCGTTCTGACCAAAAGATTGAGGCGCATAGTTGTTCGGAACTGGGGCCAAGTGCATTCCATTACCCATGAAGCCATTCTGAGGGATGCCATAGTTCGGGTTCATGGATGCATGGTGCATGCCTGGGTGATGGAAAGCACCTTGGCTTATAGCTTGGCGGGCCGCGTCTTGATGACTCATGGCTGAGTTGTTCATGAAACCGTTGTTGACGCTATTGTTGCCCATGGCACCGTTGTTGATGGGGGCTGGGTTCATTGCCCGCTGGTTCATGGCTACGTTGTTCGGAACAAGGCGTCTCATGCCACCGTTATGCATAGCAGCTGGGTTGCCCATAGCCGGGTTGCCCGTGGCAGAGTGGTTCACGACTGCGTTGTTCGGAACAAGGCTTCTCATGCCACCATTGTGCATAGCAGCTGGGTTGCCCATGGCGGAGTTGTTTGCGGTTTGGTGGTTCATGACTGAGTTGTTCATGAAGCCATTGTTCATGGCACGGCCGTTCATGTAACCGTTGTTGGCGGCAGCTGGGTGCATGGGTACATTGTTCATGGTACGGCCGTTCACCGTCGGATGAAGCATAAAGGTGGGAACCAAAGCTCCGTCTGGGCCGCGAGCATAGTGAATGGGCTGGATAGCGGCATCGTCCGGATGAATTACCCCAGTATCCTTCAGGAGCTGCAGGTCTCTGTAGTAGTTCATGCAACCGCGCATGCTTCTCTGCGCTTCGGCTGCCAGATCAGGTACGGGGTTCCTGAGGACAGCCATCTCTCCGGCAGCGCCCATCATCTGGTCCTGCTTCGGGCTCGACGCGAGAAGCTCTGGGCTACCCAGGTGCTGAGCAGTGGGATTCAGTGCTGGTGCTGGGGCCCATTGAATCAGTGCACGAGGTCTGTTGTCAGGCTCATCGTCAGGAACAACTGGCTGGCCGGCGTTGAGACGGGGCATGGGATCGCCATTCTGAGGCTGCTAGCCTTGAGGTCGCTGATCCTGGTTGAAAGCACCGCTGGATTGGTGAACTTGCTGTCCGTCGTTCGGAGTTGGTTGGGGTCCCCAGCATGTCTCGCAAGTCTGACCAACGAGTTTCTCGTGACCGCAGCGGTGGCAGAAGGTTTCACGCTGCCATCCCAGGATCTCTAGAGTGCTCTGTCTGGCCGCCTCCCAGGTCTCGTCGGACATTTCTTCGAACTCCGGTATGTGTGGAACGCAGTTAGTGCAGAAGCCTCGGTTCTTCACCGAGGGAAGGGCATGCTTGCAGAGGTCACAGCTGTTCCAACGGCCGCTCAGGAAGCTGCAAGGTCCGCAGTACCATGGGCTTCCTTGGCGAGGACGATTCTCGCAGGCAATGCATGTGACGTCTGGGAGATGTATCTTGACGGGAGAAATCTCGTCGTCTGCATAGTAGGACCCATCTTCAGACTGAACCATGTCAGAGCTGGACCCCGGGCTGTCCACGACGGAATCGACCATGGTGAAGAGCAGCTTGTTTGAAGGTTAAGCTGTTCACTTGATCACGATGCTTGTCAGCGTCCTTGCTCAGCCGTGTTCATTCACAACACGTACATACCTTGGGTGGGAACAGATCCTCGCGTGTTGAGTGGCTTGGTTACGCTTGTGATGTGGCAGATGATGGATGACAAGTAGTAGAAGTTGGTTGCTGATAGGGCTGTGCAGTAGGTCCTTCAAGATATCATCGACGGCCTTCCCTTTTGTGTATGGGAAATCCGAGATGAATGGATGAAGAAGAAGCTACAATCTTCCCCTGTTGTTGATTCCAGAAACTAGGTGTGCGTGCGAGGTTGATTCACTCGCAGTAAAGTGGGGCCCTGAAACCTATTGTCTCCCCCCTGAAAAGCTGCAGCATAGCCATGGAAGCCTCTCCATAGTGAATGAGGGGCCCTAGTTGGCTAGTTGACCTGGCAATGGTGTTGAATTGCCAGGCGTTGCCAGTTGTGAGGCAGCTGGCATCATCATCAGGGGCTTCACATTGACTTACGCTACGGCATCGCTATCAAGGATGCCATTATCGTAAGACTCAGTTCCCATCTCGGTCGATCTCCTTATTCAACCTCCCACTTCCTCTGTTCAGGAGCAATCGCCTTATGAACCAACCTTTGCAACCTCCTCCTCTTCCTCCACGCCCGACGATCGTACCACAGAAACGGCAACCCAGTCATAACGAAGTGAAGCGGCACATCAGCCATGATATACGCAACGCCAGAGAGATAGTAGTACGCATCTGTGTACGGCTCGGGCGACTTCCACCTTAGCGCAGGTCGGACGAGAAGAGGGTTATCATCCTCTTTACCTTTCGGGGGCGCTCGAGATCGATGGTCAAACTCAAGCTTCCAGGTATCAGACGCAAAATCCCACTTGGCTAGGCTGTCCGGTGTCTTGTCGGTAGTGAAGGTCTTGAGGATCGCCTCGAGAAACTCGCGTAACTGTTCCTCTGTTCGTTCTACCCATTCTTTGGGCACTGACGCCTCAATTTGCTTAGGTTGCTCATCATCTGACTCGCTGTCCTCGAGAGCAAGATCGATTGGTTCCGTCCCACATTCCTTTACCGAGGGATTAGCCACTGCCCCATCGCTCTCCGATGTGTCGGTTGGGGATATTGGCATGGCACTATCGTCGAAGTTTGGCTTGACTGGTTGGGAAGGGTCAGGTTCATCAAAAGTCCCGTTCTTTGGATCACTGATTTCGACTTCACTACCCTTACCCTCGGCCTCTTCCTCGATCAGAGACAGTCGGCGAGGAATGTGTAGATGTTTCGGAAGTTTATGCCCAGGAAGATTGACTGGATAGTAGGAGTGATACTGGCACGTCCACATACGGAAACCGAGCTTTGGATATCGATCTATGCACCTCATGCACAGATCTGTGTCACAGCATGTTCTGCAGGTGTATCGAACACTTCCAACAAAGTCGAGACACAACCGGCAGCAGACTTGGTGCTCCAGGAAAAGGGGCGTTGTCGCAACCGCTACAATACTTCGCTCCAAGGCGGCTCGAGCGAAGCTGTACGACGAGAGTTGTAGGAAGAACTTTCCGAGACGCTCCCATCGTGGTCCACAAAGCGTAAAGTCGTTGATCAGATCTTGAGTATCTTGGCGGATAGCATTGATGCAGTCCTCGAACGACGGAATACGTCTGATTTCAAGGCGAGTTTGATCGTACGCATTCCGTCCGAACATGTCTCGGTTTTCTGTAAGCACTCTCTCCATATCATAGTCTTTTGCAGCGGCTAAGATCATTCCAGGCATCGGACGGCTTCCTGCCTGCTGCGCGACTTGTATTGCAGTCCGTCCGTACACGTCGCGTTGAGTTAGATCAAGGCTTTCATGCTGAAGAAGAACCCGCAATACCTCTTTCTCCCGGTAGCAAATCGCCTCAAAGATGGGAAGGCCTCCGTTGTTGCAACGCCTGTTGGCATTTGCACCTCGCTCCAGGAGTATCGAGACCATCTTGGGGTCGCCATAGGCGACTGCAAAAAACAAGGGCGACGACCCATCGTTTCTAGCAATGTCGATATCAATCTCGGGATTCTTCTCCAATACGCAGTTCAAGATCTTTACGGAACCGCCTTCAATGATACCAGGTATGAGGTTCTCACCCGTAGTGAGAACCACATTGGTTGATACGCCCTTGTCAAGCAGATAGTCCACCATTGCTTCCCGTCCCTCTTGGCAGGCGTAATAGAGGGGTGTACGCTGTTTGAAGTCGCGAACTTCGAGATTTGGATCCGCAGCCACGGCGAGGACAGTTTCCAGGACTTTGACATTACCACCCTCAGCAGCTGCATGGACGACAGTCTTGCCGCTGTTGATCTTGGGTTGCAGCTTGTAGTTTGGATCGGCGCCCTTGTCAAGCAGCAGTTGAGTCACTTCCAGCTGACCTCCCAAGGCTGCTTGAAGCAGTGGAGTTCCATACCAGCCCCATTCAAAGTTGACCAACTCATCGACATTGTCGACAACCTCAAGAAAGGTAGCAATAACATCTATAAAGCCCTCCTCGCATGCAGTATGGAAAGGGCTCGATTCTTTTGCCCGCTCTGGATAGGGATCTGCACCGCGCTTCAAAAGCTCAATCATGACCCTCTCACGTCTATCGCTAGCTGCAAGCTGTAGTGGAGTATTCGAGGTTCGTCGTCCGCTTCTGAGATTGGGGTCTGCCCCGTGATCGAGGAGAATGCTAACAATACCCAGGTCGCCGCCAGCCGCTGCAATACCAAGGGCTGTGTCGTCTTTCTCGCCTTTTACATCGACTTGAGGAAAGGATCGCCCAGACAAGATCGTTTGAACCATTCTGTGATTGCCCCAGTCAACGGCAACATGGAGAGGTGTCTCGTACTCGGGTTTATTAGGATCAGCTCCTTGGGAAACAAGGAGCTCAACGACGTCGCCAGAATTCCTATCTGCCGCCGCATAAAGAGGCGTGCGCTTCTTTTCACCTTCGGCGTTAATGTTGCATCCAGCACGAAGTAACAGTCTGCAGGCAGCTGCGTTACCACGCGAGGCGGCGATGTGAAGGGGGGAAAACATCCCAGAAAAGGGACATTCCACTGCGGCGCCAGCCACAACGAGTGCCCTCAGAATTATATCGTGGCCTTTCTCTGCAGCCAGAGCCACAGGTATTGCTCTAGGAGTGCCAAGGGGAGGATCGTCCAGGTTCGCACGCATGCTGATCAGTTTCTCGACAACGCCTCCCCATCCACTCCAACATGCTTTGTGGATCAAGCGCTCTTTGTCCCAGACTTGGTCCACATCAACGTACGGTATCAATGCCTCCAGCACGTTTGTGCTGCCCAATCTGCTGGCCAGGAAAGCGGGTGGCTGTCTCGTAGTCATTGGGGCGTTCAAATCAGTAGAATACTCCAATAGAATCTGTGCAAACTCAAGATGATCCTTCCCCACAGTAACTTCGAGCGGTGAATGGCCTGAGCTGGCAGCAATGTTGGGATCGGCACCATGATCGAGAAGTGCTCGAACAACTTCCCCTGAGTTGGAGTGGAGAGCTGAGTAAAGGGCAGTTTGATTCCAGTTATCAGTGGCATCCACATCAGCGCCAGCCTCCAGGAGAGCTTTCACGCCTCTGACCGCGCCATGAGCTGCAGCCAAGATCAAGGGGGTCGCTCCATCGTCATCTGCAAGATCTATGTCGTCCACAAAGGGTAGCAGTGCCTCCAACGCTCTCCCAGACTGAGCGGCGGCATAATGGACTGCCGTAGTGCCCTCCCAGACTTGATTGATCATGATTCTGAACTCTGCTTGGGTATTTCGGTTCGATTGAGAGGACATGTAGGGGACCTTGTCAAGAAAGGTATGCATCATTTGCCTCGAGTAGGACTCAAATGCCTCAAAAAACAACTCCTTGATAATAGCGTCAACGTCCCATTGGGCTAGTAGGACCAAAGGGGGCTTTGACTTCAGGGCCAGCGTGTGGACTGGCACGATAGATCTTCCACGAGATGTATTTGAACTAGCACCCTGAGAGTCTGCACCATCCTTGTCGCCCTCAAACCTGGCCACGGCAGTTATGGCGACTTGGTCCAATCGATTGATGCTCGACGAACGCGGTGATGCTGATGGCTCAAAAGACAGCGACCGTGACCTAGCTCCGGCAGATGTCCTGCTTCGGGAGCTCATACTGCTTCTAGAACGAGGTCTGCCTCTGAACCACATCCAAGATCGAGCTGGCGATATGCTTGGAGGCTTTGTAACAAGACGCGGAGTCTTATATTCTCGCCACTTTTCTCCAGCAGAGGAGCAGATGAAACTCCAGAGGTCCCATGCCCTCCCGCACCCTGTTGCGCCAGCATGCCTCCAATGATAACCCATCCAAGATGATGCATAGTCCAAGAATGGATTTTGCGAAGCCAGCACCTCTCTGGTGTGGTTGGACCTGAGGTCCTGCCAGGCTTTCCAATTTATTCCAGAAAGATAATCGAGAGAGATCTCCGCAAAGCATTTGTGTATCAATCTGACGTCGTAAGTGTTGATGATGAAGTCGTACAGAGTCTGGTGAAGAAGCTCGAGTGTATCCTTGCCTCCGAATTTGACAAGTCTTTGGCACATTCGATTCAAGTCTCCAACCAGATCATAATTTCTCGTCACCTCGGGGTTCAGCACGCGAAGCACATCTCTAGCCTCTGGAATCCGTAGTGCTCGCCGGGCGATGCAAAGAATCCGAACCAGTTGGAACAAGTCAGGACGCTCGGATTGCAAGCGGTTCATATCTTGCTGATAGATTGCCTCCATAGTAGAGGGACAGCTCGTGACCAAAGTAAAGACTGAGTTCGCACCAGTGTCTTTGATGTCCCACAGTTCTTTGAGCACCGATGATGCGAAAAGAAAGCTTCCGTTAGACCGCTCAACAATGACAGCGGAAACGGAATTGCGACCAACTGTGGCTATCTGACGGCTCATAATGATGCGGTCAACTTCCTCATCCACGACCCGTTGGATGTCGTCCACAACCAAGTCTGGCGTTATTTCGATGTGAAGATTTGCCAGGGCGAAACCTCGAATTGAGTCGGCCATGCGTGATGTGACAACCATCTTGAGAGTCGATGACGAGCCTTGACGGCGGAATATCATATCCAATCCGCGAAGTAGTCGAAGAATAAACTCGTCCTCGCATTGATCAAGTCCGTCGATAATCAGGCATGCTGGGACGCCATTCTCTTCCATCACCAGAGTCTGAAGAATCTCCATTAAATGAACGAATCGCACTCCACTATCGTCCTCAGGAAGGGAGCGCATTTTTTGCCGGTCCGAGTAAAGGCCTTCCAAGTCCAAGAGCGAGTGAAGTTTCTTCCTAACAGCCCAAGGCATGCTTGTCTGCTTGTTGAGTAAGGATCTCACAACTAGATCAAGGATTGGAGGGTTCTGGCGAGAACCTTCCAAGCTATCACAGTAGAACGATACAACAAGGTTCTCCTCTGCGTCTTCGCTACTTGGCGTTTCCATGACACCTTGGATGTACTTTGCCAGGTTCGACTTGCCACAGCCTGGACTGCCAGTGATGAAGAGGATACCCCTTTCTTCGCTCTCCTTCCACTCAATGAATTTTGGATCATCCAAGATCCATGAGCAGGTTTGCCAATGAGGTGCCTCGCGGTCGAGGCCCTTGTTCTCTGGGGTTATCGTCCGCAGTTGGTGGATGAACTCGCTAAACTCTTTGGGATCTTTAAACAGTCAGTTTCGGCTCCATTCCAATGCTCCGAATAAGATATTGCAATCTACCAATCTTTTCGAGATGCTCACGAGGCTGCTCACGAGGCTGAACCTGTGATGCCGTAGTCTCATGTTGTACAGGTACCTCTACGGAAATGCGGTTTCGAACTTCTTTGAGAATCTCGTTGGCACTCGATCGGATTATTGAAGCCCTCGAAGACTTGAGACCTCTTTGGGCCGCCTCATGCCGCCGCCGGGATGGGGCTGCTTGACGTTGCCGAGGAGGCGTAGGACTGGACAGGTTAGCATGGACTTAGCCGAGTCGGTCAAATAATTCTTACTGTGAAGCTTCTTCATCGGTCCAGGTAGGTGCTTTTTTAAGCAGCTCTATCGGAGGCGCTGTGGCCAACTTCACCAACCTCTGAACTTCGCCCCAGAATATTTCAAACCTTGGCTCAGAAGGTGAGCTGAACTTTGGCAACCCGGAGTGTGTACAGTTGAGGTCAATGTTCCCGACACCTTGAAGCACAGACGACCACTGTGGGACAATCTGATACAGTAGAAGTTAGCCAATACATCGTTTATCATAAGCCTTTACCTACGATTTCTCTCGTGCCGTTGGGCAGGCGCTGCGGGTGAGATTCGTAGCAGCAGAGGAGTTTGATTGACCGATGCACATCAATAGTGAACTCCATATTGATGTCTTGTACTGCGGTAGAAAAGGTACGCAGCTCCTTAGTGAGGTTTGTCGCGATAGCGCTTTGTAACTTCATGAGCGATACGAGTTTCTGCACCACAACAAGATCCTCGGCTTTTTCGGATCCCATATGTGGAGTGCCCATAAAGATGATGGACTTTGTAGATTGTTTGATAGCTTTCCAGTCATCGTTCGTTGCGCAGAGCAGTATGGCCTAGAGTTCATTGAGCAAGGGCCACGAGTGTCGAACGAGACGTTGCAGGCTCACTCTTTTGACTACCAGTCCACCAAGGCTATGAGCAATAAATATGAGAGGACGGTCCTGTTGAATATCAATGACCGTCGTTTGAATGAACGACCAATCTACGTACCGGGTTATCCAGCCGTTTCAGAACCAGGTTCCTTAGCAGGTCATTAGCGTGGTGAATGATTCGAGTGTTGGCGACATCGCCGAATCGATTAGCATTATAACCAAAGGATAGGGCGCGAACTGAACCCATGAGGCGACCAAGGAACTCAGGCTTGGTGAACCATGGCTCGGTTGTTCCCTCTTGCTTCCAAGTTGTTCTGAGGTTACCTCCCAATCCATGAACAAAGACGAGGCTAAGCTTCGATCAGCGCTGGTTACACGAACGATTGGCCAAGGCCTACTCACTCTACGAGATCTTGTTGATCGGTTGAAGAGGTGCTCTGCGCAGGCGGAACATACATCTCCTTCAAAATGTACTCATAGTGCGGCTCATGGTCCTGGTCCGGCGCCTTCAAATTGGGCATCGTCAGCCACCATCTAATCTTAGCAACGACCGTCTCCCGCGCGGGGCATCTTGGTCTCTCTCACTTACCACGTCGCCGACCAGTGACGAGCTGTCGTCTCGGCGGCGTCCAATGCCCATCACGATCCAGTGGCACGATATAACACTATTGATGTAGATGGTCAGCGCAGGCTTGAGGGAATCGAGTCACATTTACATACTTAGAAATGTGTGCGCGGCTCGTTCAATGGCTTTACCTGGTGCGACCGCTGCGTTCTTTGGGGGCGGCAGACTACCTAGTGGCGACCAGCCGCGACTACTGGAGGCGATGCAGGCCGAGAGATGAGCCAATACATGCCAGGAATGTGGCTTCTACAAGACCAGGGGTCAGCTGCTAGAGAAACCCAAGTCATCGTCTTGAAGGGGTTTGGTGCCATCCATGGCATAGTTTAATGTTAGACGAGGTTGTGCTGTATCCCTGCGTCTCGTCAGGACTATCAAGCCGAGTAGAGCTGCTGCCTCAGCAATTCAATCAGCCTGAGGCAGCTGAGTAGATCAATTGATAATAGTTGCGTGTGCCCGCGCATGTCATGATGTGTTTCGGTCCTCCAATTAAGCGGGGTTTCTAGTTGTAGGAGACCTGACTGCCCGTCAATTGACCCTCAGGAACCAACGCTAGTGGTGAGAAGATAGCGCCAAGGTTTTTATCGGGAGCAACGCTATCGATGAAGGCTGATGAGCAAGGGCATTATTATAGCGTCCGTTGAAAAAGGATTGGGAGAATCCGCCGTTTGCAAAGGCTGGACTGCAGAAGGTAGAGGAGATGAAGTGACTCTCTCATTAAAATGGAAGGGGCAGGTTATTCTAACAAGAGGCTCCATCACGTGAATGCGATTGAACGAAGCCTTTTCCGCGGCAATGCTGAACACCCTGTGGTAGTTCAAATGGCATGAGCCATATCCAAGATGATGATTACTCTTACGCAAAGTTCAACTCCAATAGGCGCAGAAATCCACCTCTATCTAGGTACCTAGTTATCTAAAATGGCAGTGCAGCGCAACTGAACCCTCCCTCCATGGGACGGACCGCTGTGGGGCCAGCCAACGCCTATACATACGTATGAGGTCAAGCTTCTCAACCTCCACTATGAACTACCCTAGATTTGGCTCCCATAGGAAATATTAATGTAGAAGCTGAGCCATCTTGCACAGAAGCTATTGGCTGAGTTGACATTAAGATAAATGCCACGAGAGATACTGAGGGTCCTGATATTGCCTGGCGCAGCGAACAACACGGGGTTTACTTCACTAGCGTAGATACTAATCCGCATTTCCCTGGTCAAAATCCTCGACAGCCTTGGAAATCTGATCATGCTCACACACGTTTCGGGCAGTCATGAATCCATCATTGGGAAGATAGACAGTGACATTACAATTCAGGGAATATATCCGTTCCGCGAGCGTTACGACTGCTTTGGTACTGATGTTCAAAACACTTTGGTTGGCGACGGCACGGGAGAACTGTGCTTCGTGTAAACTGCCTTCCTGCTTCTCCGTCAAATGGAACCGGAACCGGTACAAGGTTCATGTGAATTGCAAATGGCCGATCACGGCCATTGTCAGTGGGAGACGACGACATGATAAGATCCGAGATTCCGAGCCCGCATGCGTCGGGATCGAGCTCCACTCTGGCAGATTGTCCTTGCCAGTCATCCTGGGGTTTCTTGAGTCTAACCAAATATGTATTGTAAACTTTGGCCACCGCCGTGTATCTTTCGTGTATGGGTACCGCGGATGAAACTCCAGCTAAAGAATCCGTGATTCAGCATCGACGGAACGGTGCGAGTTCAATCAATTGTTCTGATTCCTTTTCTCGATAAAACCGAACGGCCAACATTAAGAATGAGCGCCAGACCGCGCAGTGTGGACCCTTCGCTACAAACCACCTAATGTCGCGCAGGTGGCCTGCAACAACCTAGAGGCGTCAGAAGGTCGACTTGGTTGGTCCTGCTCTTTCAGGGCTGCCCGAACCTGTAACGTTCCCGTGGGCGCAACGGTCGTGCCCTCAAGCCGGGCGTTGCGCCTTCATTTCCACCGCCAAAACTCCTGCAGCAACGCAGGCCAATGTTAGGCTTGATCAACGCGACCAGGTCCCTTAAAAGCAAACGGGGTGAAAAGGTGCTGAGGTTGGAAGCAGCAAGCGAACATCGGGCTGAGGCCAAAGTGAAGCTTGGGCCGTGCTCCGGATGAGCTCACCTCCGACTTGGGGGTTATTTTCAGATTACGGTATGTCTTCAGGTCACGTAACCTAATCAGACGGGGAAGTGCCGGGGGAGTGCCGCTCTAACGGCTCCGGAAACGGTACCCGCAACGGCGAAGAGAGTCAGTCCGTTGCGGGCAAGGGCCGTTACGGCAGGTGACTGAACTCTGGTTGATGGGAGTGGTGTTGTGTAAGGGTTGAGCGCTACTTTCGGCTAGTGACTCAACATGCCGCCGGAAAGAGTCAGACTGCTTGAATGCTTGAGATCTGACGATGATGCCTTCAGGCTGATGTCGCTGGTATACCTACCTCCTATGGACGGGCCGTCGAGGTAATTTCACGTGACAGGCAACCCCTGGCGAAGACCCCTCCAACAGTCATGTGACCCAGCTGAATGCCCCTCCCCCTCCTTCCTTGGTTATCAGCACCCGATAAAAAATCCCACCACCACCCAACCAAGTTGCGAGCGAGCATCATACAACTTCAAACCGCCAAGATGTTAGACATTGAGGATTTCATCGAGGAGCGCGGCGGAAACCCTGAGAAGATTCGGGAGAGCCAGCGTCGCCGACATGCCCCTGTCGAGCTGGTCGACGAGGTTATCGCACTTTGGCAAGAGGCTCGGAAAGGTGAGTCATGGGAAGAAGTTACAGCATGTTTCTCTCTCATACGTCTGCTAACCTTCTCAAAGCGCAGTATGGCGTCACACAGATGGGCACGGAAATAAACGGCGTTCAGAAGGAGATTGGGCTCAAGAAGAGGGCCAAGGAGGACGCGACCGAGCTGCTTCAGCAGAAGGAAGAGTTGACACAGAAAAAGAAGATCCAGGAGGAGCTCGCCGCGGCCAAGAACGCCGAGCTCAAGGTGAAGGCTAAGCTTGTCGGAAACTATGTCCACGACTCTGTTCATGTCAGCGAAAACGAAGACAACAACACTATCGAGAGGACCTGGAAGCCTGAGGGTTTCGACGAGTCCAAGAAGGCTTCTCTTTCTCACCACGAGGTGCTCTGGCGGCTTGGAGGTTACGACCCTGTTCGAGGTGTGAAGTTGGTCGGCCACCGAGGTTACTGCTTGACTGGCTATGGCATGTTTTTGTGAGTTGGCCAGACGCAGACGATAACGTCGATATCCTGACGCTCATAGGAACTTGGCCCTTGTTAACTACGCCACGGCCTTTCTCTTCAACAAGGGTACGTAGCCTGACTTGATATGTTGCACGCTGTCGCTAATAGCCTTGGTGTTGCAGGATATACCCCCAACCAGCCCCCCTTTATGCTCGATCGCGCGCAGATGGCCAAGACCGCTCAGCTCTCCCAGTTCGACGAGGAGCTCTACCGAGTCTCTGAGGGCCCCACGCCCTCCGACTCGGATCGATACCTAATTGCCACTAGTGAGCAGCCCCTGTCTGCTCTCCACGCCGATGAATGGATCCAACCCGGCGAGCTCCCGATCAAATATTGTGGCTACAGCACTTGCTTCCGAAAGGAGGCTGGAAGTCATGGCCGTGATGCCTGGGGTGTGTTCCGCGTACATCAGTTCGAGAAGGTTGAGCAGTTTGTGCTCTGTGCCCCGGACGACAGCTGGGACCACTTCGATTCGATGATGGCCAACTCGGAAGAGTTCTACAAGACCCTGGGTCTCCCCTACCAGGTTGTGGGCATTGTCACTGGCGCGCTCAACAACGCTGCTGCCAAGAAGTATGACCTGGAGGCATGGTTCCCCTTCCAGACCGAGTACAAGGAGCTCGTTTCTTGCTCCAACTGCACGGACTACCAGACTCGAGAGCTCGAGATCCGCCATGGTTCGAAGAAGGGCAAGCAGATCGTGGGAGGTGGAAAGAAGGAGTACGTTCATGCACTGAATGCGGTAAGTCAATTGAAACCACGGCTAGTGTTGGAATGTGAACTCTGATACTGACCTGGGCTACCAGACGCTGTGCGCGACTGAGAGAACGCTGTGCTGCATTCTCGAGAACTACCAGACGGAGGAGGGTTTGGTTGTTCCCGAGGTGCTCCGGAGGTACATTCCAGGAGAGCCCGAATTCCTGCCATTTGTTAAAGAAGCCCCGAAGGAGGGCGAGAAGACAGAGAAAAAGGATGCCGGCAAGAAGGAGAAGACGCTTCCCGTGCGAGAGAACAAGGCATAGACGGGGTCATTTCGATGCGATGCCATAGAGGAAGAAAAAGAGGTACATTTCCTGACGATACAATGTATTACGAATTGATGGTATACCAGTGGAACGAATTGACAGCTGCTGAAGGCTTGTGGAATTGCAGAGACGTCACACGACTGATTCGTGATGGGCTTGGATCTGGCACAAGCCTCGTATTTCTTGAAGCGTGATATGTGGGCGATCATGGCGGCTGTCAAGACATGTAAATTTGTCGGAGGAGGACATGCATGATACTCGACATGCTGACAATAAAGAGTGGGAAACGGAGAGTCACGTGAGCAAGCACGGAGTAGAGCTTGTTGGTCGCGCGACGGGCAGTAAAAGCGGCCACCGCCACTCAGTCAGCGGATCCCTGGATCCTTTCCCCGCCCCTTGTCCAGACGTCACCGGCCGTCTCCGTAGCTAGGACGGAGGTGGGTACCGTTTTGGTGCTGAATCTGCCGGAACCTTTCGTCAGAGCATCGTCCTCTCCCTCTCCGAAAGGAAGATGGCGGTCGGCGGTTGATGCAGGAGTGTTCGGGCCTTAGACCTCAAGGTGAACTGGTGAAAGCGTGCCTTGTACCAAGGGTTCGATAGTTATTAAACTGGTCTTGTCGCCAAAGAAACTGTTGCCAGGGCAAAACTTGGAACAATCCATTCACGGCGCCGGATTTGTTGGAATGGACGGTACGGTACCGCCGAGGCTATATTAACACTGTGCTTTGCTCGGGAACGGCCCCACCGTAATTCCTCTGCCGGAGAAGCGCCTCCTCTCAGCACCACTTACTAGGAGGCGCCTGCGAGTGGGCAGCCTGTCGGCCGGTACGGAGGGTGCGTGCCGTCCTGCTATGTGAGAGGGTGAATGTATGAGGGACATTCCTCAGCTGTCCGCGAACCGTGTTTTGCTGTGGACACTGGACATTGGCGTGGCGCGCGTGTCAGATGGCGCCGGGCAGAGTGGTGGATGCAGCTCCGAGGAGACCTAGACCATGCCCTGCCACCCCAACCATGGCTTGTGGTTTCTAAGAAAAGTGCTGTGCATGTTCTAGACGGCAGCGTGTAGAGAGAGGGGTTATGTATGGGTGTAACTGGACAACCGGACTCGTTGGTGACGGGATGTGAGGTGATTCGCATTGCTCGCCCCGTGGTATCGAGCAAGATCTAGTTCTCGAGAAATATCGACCCGCATGCACACAATTGGATACCGACCAACCCTTTCTGACGACGATCGGGCGGGCTCTGGACAGAGAGGTTGGCGGAAGAGGAAGTGTTTTTTGGTGAAGCGGAGAGTGGACGCGGAGAGCCCCGACAGCTCCGGGCCTGGTTGGGATCCACGAATCTCATCTACTGCCGGACCAGATGACGTGAAGATCACTTCTGCACGAGAAGGAGAACGCGCAAACACGACGGAACAACTGGCTCGACATGAGAGCTAGAAAAGGCGCTGGTGAGGGTGCTTAGATAGGTATCGTGGTGGGATTTTGAGGCTCCGGAAGAGCTGGGCTGACGTTACGCCGACCCGATTTAACGGGGGCCAAAATACGCCCCTGGACGGCACGGCGGCTATCAGCAACTAGGCACGATCCTTTGCTCTCTCTCAGTAACTCTTCACCGAGAGCACATCTCGTGTCGATGGTAGCACAGTGACGAGCGACATGAGTCTCTGGGCTGGGAGATTGTTGACGCAGACCAGCGTGCCGACGTAGCAGGCGCCTGCGCAGTCCTACTCTGTGCCTCCGGGGCGGAGAAGAGGGCACCGCCACATCCCGTAGCCCCCTCGGACTCCCGTTCTCGCCCACCCATTTCGGGTAATTCGCGCGCTGGGGAGGAACAGCCGCCCGAACTATGGATGGACAGCGGAAGGGGATGTTCACTACACGATCTAGTTCTCTGTCGATGACTTCTGAGGTTTGCTCAATCATGTAAGTTGCGAGGGTAGCTTTGCAGAGAACAAAGACAAGCAGACTGTTTGCCCTTGGGTGCAAGCCGGCCGGCGGGCAAACCACCTCAGCCCCGCCCCAGCCCTTGACTGCCGGGGAGAACAGCCACCCGCTCTGACGTGCACACAAGCGCTTAACATCAACTCGGGTGAAGTACCTCCGCAGCTGAGTACCTGCAATTCCAGGTTTGTGGGTGGGCGTCCGGGGGACAGACGGCCTCGGGCGGTGCGGGCTGGTGAAGAAGAAAATAAAAGTGTGCCCCGGCGACGGCGCGAATTCTTTCGGCATTGCCACCGTTTTGGAACGGTTCTCACGGCGCTACGAGCCGGTTAGATGTAAAACATCGCGATTGATTATTGCGGCAGCCTGGAACCATGAGAGGGATAAATGATCAGAATGAGGGTCAACGGGCAGAGAGAGTGACCGCGTGTCCGATGATGCCGATGCCCCGGGTATACCGATGCCGGGGCCCCATTTGGTTCCCTCGGGCTTTTGTTCTTACTCTCACCTTCTCAGCTCGGAACCCGCGCCGCGTCTTTGGTAGTACTTATGGGTAGCAATCAAAGGAATGAAAACGGTGAACTCATCTTTTTCTTGCAGATGAGGCTGCGGACGTGGTTACATCGTCCTGTCATTCTCGTGCTCTGAGAGTCTGGGGCCGCCATATCAGCGGCGACCTTTGGAACCCGCGACAATTGGATACTATCAGTGAGCGTAACCTCCACCTCAAGTACGTACCTCCGTGGTCGCGACTTCCATGGAACAGACGAGGAGCCCCTAAGGCGAGGTACCTTAGCTCAGAGCAGCGCCCGCGCTTTCATCCCATCCTTTGTTTGACGTCGGCCACCCCCTTAACCCCCGCCCGCTGACCTTGCGGTTGTGCTAAGCACCGAGCGAGTGAAATGCCTGATCTGAGATATACACCATGGGATCATCACTGAATTTGAGAAGAGGTGATGCTTGGCAAGAGTCACTCACGAAATGAACTACCGATCTTGTCGAGGGCGTCCCGCCTTTTAACTCTTCAGAATGGAGACGTACCTAGACTAGTCCGCGGACGGCCACTAGGTACGGGGGTCGTTGCAGCCTACGGGCCCCTAAAAGCCCGCCCCCGAGGCCCCGTAGCGCTGTTGTTTCTCTGAGGTGCGGTGCGGATAGCGGCCGACGGTTCCCTCCTCAGCCCTGAAGGACCATTCTGCTCACGGACCCACGCCCTCTCGGTTTACGGCCCACGCCCCCGTGGCCTTCCGTTTCCCGTTCTCCGTCGGCCCCCCGTTTCCCAAGCTTTGCCAGCAGGTCCCATTCCCAGACCCCGTCATTTTCTGGTCTGGCCTTGCCTCCCGTTGCCTTGCTTTGCCTTGCCTGGCTAGGTAGGTACAGTATTATTGCCTTTGTCTTTAGATTGTCGCTCTTTCGCCCGCTCTCTCCGCCTCCGCCGCCGCCGCCTCCCTCCTCCTCTTCCATCCCCTCTCCATCTCCCACATACACACAATCAAGTGCTTTGTCTTTTCCGGTCTCTGCTGCTCTCAGTAGACCGAGATTTTGCTCGCTCTTTCTGTTATTCCCTGGACATCACGTGTGTATCGTCTGGGCAGCCGGACTCTATTCTGGAGTCTCTCCGTCTCAGCCGCTGCCCGCTCTAGTTGATCGCCCCGGGCTTGGTCCTCTCTTTCACCCGATCCCACGGCGCCGCCTCTCGACTGGACTGTTTTCGCTCCTCGTCTATCATCCAGGCTGCGCGCGAGTACATCTTCACCATCCTCTGGCCGCACCCTGTTCTTTTGAAGAGGCTGTTCCTTGTTTTTGACTTGGCTCGTCGTTGTTCTGCGAGAGCCGCGGTCGCGAGCCTTTCTCCGACCGAAATTCCCCAAAAGCGCGCGCGCGCCTTCCGTTCGGCCTCGCTCGCCTCCTCCTTCCTCACGGGACCCTCCGGCCCTCTTCCGCCATTTTGCGACCACCCGCACGGAGCCCACCCCGAGAATTTCTTCCTCCTTCAACCATCTCAACTCATCATCTCTAGCCTTGACTCGGCTCATCCGGCCGCTTTTCGACGTCGCGACGGCATCATCATATCATCTCCGCCCGTCGCGTCGCGCTCTTATCCTTGCCGGCCCTTGACTCACCACTCCTCTCAGACCGGCGCAACCCTACTGTCCACCACGGCGACAACCTCCTTTGCACACGCAGACCATGTCATCTGGCGTTGTGCGCTCTACCGCCCTCAGGGCTGGTGGCGCCTGTGTGCGCTGTCGCAAGGGCAAGACTAAGTGTGTCTATGAGAATGGTCGCGCGCCGTGCAAGAACTGCGCAAAGGGCATGCACGACTGCTATCTGCCATCGGAGAGCATGGCCCACCACCACGGCCAAAGCCCTGCGCGACATGCCAACCCCCATCGCCCCCCTCGCGACACTCTGCCGGCCGCCGGGCCCGGCGG
>JAAVUK010000736.1:0-12461 GCA_014899095.1 Fusarium buxicola
AAGTGCGCTATGCATAGCGCATCCGGACCACAACAACTGTCCAGTGGATGGCTAAGTCCCACATGAGCCAGGGTCTTTCACGAGCAACCAACAGGAATCTTTTTTATTCAGCTCTTGCAGTCGCAGCGATTTTCTCCAGTGTACTACGTAGTCTGTACTCCGTACAGATAGTCGGCCTTGCTAGTATGGTTCTCTGCCCTACATAGTGCAATTGATGAGTCTGTCGTGATCGGCCTTCTCCGCCGCCGTGGCTCCGAGATTTGCATGGTGTCATATTCCCTGGCTAGCTTTGTCGAAGATGGCTCCGAACTGGCCAGGGCAAGACGACACCCTGAAAGCACATGCCTGCCATTGTTCAGATAAGACTTGGTGGCTATTGGGGCAGAGGGTCCCAAGGCCCCCAGCGTAATTTACTTTGGTTGCAAAACATCCACTCAGCTTCATTGCCGCACTCGACAAGCCCCTGGAGGCTTCTGTACATAGTTACAAGGTGTGCCCAGCCCCCGGTCCCCCGTATCCGTCCAACTCCCAGTCCGGACCACGATGGACCATGGACCATGATGCCCCTGATCGACTCTTCTCGGGGGGGCTTGACAGAGGATGCCTTTTCCGACTGTCTTCCAGATATGGCTCGTACACTGGCCACTACCTCAAGGCTTGATCCCGAGATAATTGCAGTGCCCAAAACTTCTATACATATGGCCAATAATCCCTGCCTGGCTAACAGTTGCGTGTTGGACCTGTTTCCCGTTCAGGTATCTTCAACTAACTCTTGACTACAACACCATCTCGCCATAACAATCTCGGCGTTCTTGTCCAATTCGGCGTCACGACCTCGGTGCAAGGTTTCTCTCCTCGGCGCGCTGCCAAATGTCAAGTTGTCACTAACAATGACAGGCTATGACAATAATTGATCATGTTATACACCGCGCCTCCTTCATCCTCCTCCTCGTCCACTACGTACATCCATCCAATCCAGCCTTTGCCGTGGCCTCACCTGGGTCGATTTCTCCTGACTCCTGTCCAAGGTGTGTTCATGAGTCGGGTAAAAATGCTTGGGGCCAGGCCGGCCTGGCATGGTAGCACCCTTTTGCTTTAGTTCTCATAATAACGTTCTTCGCACGGCCATTGAAGCCAGCAGTTCCATCCAATGCTTCCACGACGAGTCCCTTCCATATCTCCGGCGCATGATTCATGAGACCACGTCCGTTTATTTCCTTCTCCAAGCTCAATGGCCCTTTAACCAAACCTTCCCTCTATCTCACCGACCGGGCTCCGTTTCCGATGTGACAGGAAGCAAATACCAACTTTGCCTCGCTCCCTTCTGAGGCGTTTTCTTGGCCAGCGTCACTCGGTTGGTGTTGGTTCGCGCTTACAAATGCAAACAGAATCTCGGCGAGCTCGTTTTCTGCGAGATAGAAAGCGGCTGTGCAGAGTTGGTTGTTTTCTTTCGTTTTTCTCACCTTGCTTCTCTTTTTCCCCGGCCCAGTTTGCTTTGTCCAAGTCACAACATGCAAGCATGACTCAAGTGACGACTACTAACCCTACTACGTAGTACATGAGCCCACTTAGTAGTCAATGGTTATTTTGGCTTTTGGCTGGTGAAAAGTGCCGTTAAGCCTGCGTCGTCTTTGTGTTTTGTACTCCGTACTCCGTGGATTGTTCCATACTCGGTATGCTTTTTACGCTGTTTTGTGCTGGTGCTCAAGTGTCGTAAATGAGCCATGGCCAGTGATGGGTCGCACTACCGTTGTGGCCATCTCGAGAGGATTGAGGCGGTACTGAGCGGGTTTCCGTTTCGTAGCTCTGATCTTTAAATAACGAGTAGCAAATTGTCTCAGGGCATGATTCAGTACCCCCAATACAATCATGTCCACCTGGCTTGGGGCGCCTCTATCGATAGATTCTTGATGAAATCAACGTACCCTATACCGAAACATCTGCTTGGAGAGGTATGCCATGCTGTATCTGAAGATTGGGTAGTCAATTGAGGTTTCCTCATGGCTTATGTCGGTGAAAACACCACCATCGAGTATAAATGCCATATAGTTGTGAGTAGTGTCGCAAATTGGGTGTGCCATTGGACTAAGCCAACTAAAATCAATTTACATTAGGGGTTTCTTTCCGAATGACATCGATCGAGACCTTAACTTGGTACGACGAGAATGGCGGTAAACTTCACAGGCGCCGGATATAATGTCGACTCACCTGGCACGGAACGCAAACTGTAAACGCCAGTTCGAGACAACTCCTTCATAAGTTATCGCCAATAAAGCCCACCGCGGTAAATTGTGTTTCACGATGTGAATAAGATTTCCAAGACTCTGGAGAGTCTCTGGCATCTGTACAATCTGCCTCCGGGGCTATGTCAGGGTGTGGTCATACTTACCAACTTGTAGGGATCGGATAGAACGGTTCAGAAGGAAGAAGGATCAAGATCACTTCGATGAAAAACTGAAGCTTTTCCCAACAACATTCTAAAAGGAGAGAAGTGTAAGAGAACGGAACACTAGTGGCAAGGAGTTAGGATGATATAACCAGAGGAACAATACCAGACCAGAAGGGCAAAGCCAGAGGGACAGAATTAGAAGGACGGCGAGGAGGGACGGCGAGACAACACCACCATCACCATCACCATTCCCAATGGCCTCACCCTGCTCACCAATATCGACATTCGTTTAGTACTCAGGCTCTTCTTCCCCCAGTCAAAGTCCTGGCTTTCTATCCATACCGGTGTGTTAAGAAGCCTGCTAAAGCCACCTTGTTTACACACCCTACACCAGGGTTAACCTTAGACTTCAATTTATCTATATCTGGTATAGGACCTTTACATGTAACGCATAGATCGTATTTGTTAAAAACTAAATAGTATTTTCGACATCAAACCTCTATCAAGTTTATTTAGTGATTTCTTGCCCACTCACTGAACCACTCCAGCGCTTCAGGGTTGGCAACACTCGCATTGGTCTTGACATTCATACCAGAAAGTATCTGCTTCACGGCCACTTCAATTCTAAAACCAAGTCAGCTTCAGAGCAATATTATGAACCACGATGAACTATCTAGACTTACTTCTTGCCGTTACCTGTCTTTGGCACGCCTCCCCCGCACTCCTCCACGACACCGGGAACGTGTCGTGGGCTCAGTTCCGCCTTGATCTTGGCCTTGATGCGCGCACGCAGCTCATCGTTGAATGTCTGCCCAGGAACCATTACTACGAAGAGACACACCATCTCGTCTGTGTCAGTCTCCCTCCGACGTCCGACACAAACGGCATCCTCGATCTCGGCGGCGAAGAAGCGTGTGATGATGTTGTAGATCTCAGCGGACCCGAAACGCACGCCCGATGGCTTCAGAACACCGTCTGACCTGCCGAGCATGACGAGACTGCCCGTCGAGGGGTCAGGAATGCGTACAAAGTCACCGTGATGCCATACCGGTCCATTCACGTCACAAATGTTCTCGAAGCGGTCAAAGTAGGCGGACTTGTACTTGGCCTCGCCGTTGGCGCCGAAGAAGGTCAGGGGCTGACATGGGAACGGCTTGACGCAGACAAGGTCCCCAGGCTCATCAGCGGGTATAGGCTCGCCTGTGATAGAGTCGACGGCACGGATAGCCATGCCGAGGCCGGCGCACTGGATCTCGCCCACGCGGACAGGCAGGAGCGGGCAAGGGGCACCGAAGAGGGAGATAATGTCTGTTCCGCCGGTGATAGAGCCGAGGTTGATGTGCTTGGGGAATGCCTCGTAGATGAATCTAAAGGTGGAGGGAGGGAGAGGTGAGGCTGTTGAGTAGATGGCCTGTAGGTGAGAGAGGTCAATGGACTTGTCCTGGATGGGATAGATACCGTTGGCCTCGAGCGCGGTTAGATAGGTAGCTGAAGTACCAAAGTGAGTGACCTTGAGGTCAGAGAGGAGACGTGGGAGAGATAGATGAGCGTGAGGACGAAAGGGAGAGCCAGAGTAGACAACGACAGTTGCACCGACGGCGAGGGCACCAATGCTCCAGTGCCACATCATCCAAGATACCGTCGTGAAATACAGTAACCGCGATGACGACGATAGTGAGCAGTGAAGTAGATGCTCTTTCTTGTGCTGGAGAAGTGTGCCAAGTGCCGTATGGACGATGGCCTTGGGCAGACCGGTAGTACCACTGGAGTAGAGCACATAGAGAGGATGCGACGGAGGAAGTTGCTCAAACCTCATGGGCTCCTGAGAGGCAGAATCGAGGAACTTGGCATATTCGACTGCCGAAACGCCCATTTTGTCGAGATCCTCGAGACCGAGCCTCCCAGAGCTGATGTTGTTAATAACAACAACTCTTTCAAGCCCCTTATCCTTCAGCGCGCCCACGATCTCAGTCGTCTTTGCTACACTGGACCACTCCTTGCCATTGTAGACGGTGCCATTGTCAGCAAACAGCACCTTGGGTGTAATTTGGCTTAGACGATCCAACACGGCCGAGACACCATTATCAGGACTGATTGCAGTCCAGATAGCACCCACCGCAGCAGCTGCGAGCATGGCAACAAGCGCCTCAACATGGTTGGACACGAAACCAGCGACAACGTCGTTGGGCCTGAGGCCTGCTGCGCGCAGGGCGTTAGAGCAACGGCGGACGGCTTCTCGGAGCTCGGCCCAGGAAGTAGTTACCGTGGAGCCGGGAAGCTCTGTGACGGTGATAACGGCTGGAGACGCCGGGTCGGGATGTGGAGAGGTCGCGGGAAAGAGGAGGTTCTCGGCGAAGTTGAGACGGGCTGATGAGAAAAAGTCGGGACGAGGATACATGGGAGCATTGGAAGGGAGGGCCTGCGAATGTGTTAAGTTGAGTCGCTTTGAACAAGGCGTACCCGGGAGGGCAATTGATGTGAATAGGCCGATCACGGCGCTTCTGCTCTCAATTGAGATGCAATTCGTGTATAACATCGCTCATACCTGGTCAAAGGGCGTCGATGCCGTAACACCGACAAAGTGCCAAACCTCCTCCCAGAACAGAGCCACCTCATCGATGGACCACTTGTACAGCGCCGGGTAACCATCAATGCTTTGGCCGTGTTTCTTGTTGACGTGTTGGAGAAACTTCCACATGGCAGTAGACTTGGGATCCGGATGTCTCCAAAGCACATTGTCGTCGGCGGGTGCCGCAGCAGATGGAGCAAGCTTATCGATTGACATGACGGCCATTCTGAAGGAGATGAGAAGAGAATGTCCTGTCAGTCAACCCCTCGAGATGGTGTTTTGTTGGGGAAGAGTTGAGTGACGTCGGCCTGGTCACGGGGAGAGACCGCCAAGGGTTCAATGAGAACAGACAACCACGGCAGAGGCAGAGCCAGAGGCAAACAAGAAGCAGAAGATAAAGAAGGAGTTGCACTATGACTTCTCACTAAAGGAGGATAAACTCTTGTGTAGTGAGAATTTTGTTCTTCCGAGGGCTCTGCATTTCCGACTTGGAGAGCGCGGAAGAAGAGACATCATGGCCGTTGAAAGCCGTCCCCTCCCGCTTTCGGCCTCCCCCACCCCGCTGGACGGCGTTCCGATTCCGAGGGTATGGGAGTGGCGGGGGAGGCTGAGCCGAGGGATGGCACAGCCATGTGGCTTGTTGATCAATCCCCGGAAGCTGACACAAAAACCAGAGCACTCTTGGTGTCAAACTTCCCCTGAGATGCCTGTCTGCTTAGTGTAGCCTTGCTTAGTCCCCACGCCGGACAAAAACGCAGGAATAGTCATTTATATATGCTGCAGCTCCTCTTAGACTCCCATGTTTGTGAAGAGAAGCCCTAACTGACAGCACACTGCTATCGATTATATTATGATGAGGTTTGCAGTTGAGCTCAGCCTTATGATAGTGGCTGGGCTTTCTCCTCTTGTGTACAGTACTTAGAAGAGTTATGGCATAATTGACTATTTCCGTTAATTTTTTTATATCCCCACTGAGTCCCCCACCGCATGATAGTCCCTTATTACCTTACGTAGCAGATGATGGTGGGCACCTGTTGGAATAATTGCGAAACGGGCGACCAATGATGGACGGTCGTCTGATCTTGTTCCCGTCTCTGATAGAGACGTGTTCACGCCTGTGTTGGGCACCCAGAGGCTGTAAACCAACATAAAGGATCAGTCGTGAAAAAGAAGGTGCCGGCTGGCACGTCGTGATCGTGGAGATTCAAATATGAGCTGAAGCAGAGTCACATTGTCGACAATTTCGCCAGAGTAGCTCACGGGGACCTTTGCGGTTGCCACGAGATGATAGAGCTTCCCGAGCTGCCAGCGCACACATTGAACCTGGAGGATTTCGATATAGGTGCGTCATGTTGTTCTAGTGAGCACCATTGTCTGACGTTTGTACCCTGTTAAAAAAGGCTAGGTTTTTGACTCCCCTGACGCGATTTGAATCCGATCCGTTGTCAACGCACCACGCTTGAAAGGCCCCAGGCTGAACTGAGACCAACTGAGACGGGACAACTCATCAGACGTTGGCCCCTGACCCGAAAGAGAACCACAGTTACGATATCGACCCGGGAGCAATGGCACGATATATGCGGAATAGAGACACAGGCCTGCTGCAAACCGAGGCTGGAGAAGCACCTTTTACACTGGAGACCGACCAAGATGTGGCCCCAAAGACAGTCCGGGGTGTCACGGTGCAGGATCCTCGCGCGGACCGCGTGCATTAGCTGGGTCTTGAAGCTTGCCCGGAAGAGCTGGCGGTGAAGGGCAATTCTGCATGTCGTGCGTGCAGCCGTTAGGGTTGAGGTTTTGGGGATGTGGGGATCTTGTTACTGATCGATGTCATGCAAGGCGCTGGACAGATTGCCCAACCGCTGCATTGCATCTTATCGTGCCATGTCGGTGTGTTAAGCGCCGACTCATGCAATTGTTTTAGACGGGCACTTGACCTCGTGCCATTTGTACAGCATCTACGGATACTGTAAGTGTCTTTGCTGCAGTAGCTTGTTCCGTGTGAACGGGACTGACAGACAATGACCTCGTCGAATCGCTGGGAGAGGCCGCCCGTCAAAAAAATTATCCAATAAGCGAAAAGGGAAAAAAAGAGCTCCAGAATCCAGGCTAATAAAACCCTACCAGGTTAGGCGAGCTCAAGAGTACATATAATACGTGCGTAGGACCTAATGCCATCGTCGATGCCGGCTCCGACGGAGTTTTCAGAGCCTTGCTTGTGAGGAGCTTGGGCAACGGCAAGCCCCTGGATGATGACATCTCACTTCTCTTGGGTTTCATCATCACTAATCCTGTTCGAGAGAAGAAGATCTCATGCTGGCAAATCTCGATCCTTGGAAGGCCGTCAATGGTTAAGCAAGCGAGAAAAAGTTGCTGCGAGCCCTCCCTTGACAGAAGAAATCGTGGCGCCCACGAGCATCCGAGTGTTCCCATTCGCAGACTTGAACGCCTGCCGGAGAGCTCGGGGGCCAGGGCCTTCGCGCGAGCCAGCCTGGAGCCATTGGAGCCATCCATCAGGTAACACCTTTCTGCAGGGACCCACGGGGGGGTGTTGACTGGATGCGCAGCGAGCAATTAGGGCAGCAGCTCAGTACGTAGTACAGTGGCAGCTGGAGAGCCTTCATCATGATGATCCGAAGCTTGAAGCTTGAAGCATCAGCTTGCAGAAGGGGGTCAGCAGTCGGCGGACAAGCAGGACATGATCTGCCGTGATAAGCGCCTTATCCCAGGATATTGAGCCTGTCAACCCTTGAAAATTGCACTGCCGAAAAACTCGAGTCCCTTGTCAATGCTGTCGACAGGGAAGTTAGCCTGGAAGAGGCCAAAGGGCGAAGAGGCGAGACGAGACGAGATGTGGTTCCCCGCCCGTTGGCCCCTTGAAATCAATATTTGCCCGGTGACGGGCGCCCGGTCCTCTCCGGCGCCGCGCGTGAGGTGCGTTTGCCTCCGCGTTCGCGGTGAGTCGTCTCTTGCATGTACATAGGTACCTTAACGTAGCAGCTCGTTTCTCGTTTCTCGTACATCGCATTATTATTCTTTATGTCCTTGGTTATCCTCCGTAGCTTGTACCCGGTGATTTCGGCGCTTTCATAAGTCTCCATTACTGCTCCGTTGTCCCCGCTGTTTCCCGTCATGGGAAAAACCTGGACTTGCTTTTAATTCGACGGATTCCCACCCATCTGACTCCGCTGCGCCGCCTCGTGGTGTCACTCATTTCTATCATCTCCTTCTTCTTTTCATCATCACTCTGCTGCTGCTGCTTGTCAGGTCGTCGCCGCCTTTGTTGCTGTCGTCGTCCTCTTGCATACAGGTCTCGGCCGAGTGATCGAGAGAGGGAGTCCATCAGACCTGGCGACGTCGTCCTCCCTAACGCGTGTACGACCGTTACTTCGACGACTAGTACGGATCCTCAACCCTCGAATCTCGACTCCAACTCTTTAGTTTTAGCAGTACTTTCCGCAGTGCTGCCCAGACCGCTGGAACTAAGCAAACGACGAGTCGACTGCACGCCCTTGCTTTGCGGCCTGATCAATTGGAGCTCAACTCTGACTAGACGGACGGTACGCTGGTCTCGGTGCTTGCAACCCGGAGCCAACAGCACATTGCGAATCGCTCTTACCGCTGTACTGAGTGGTGACTGGGTGAGTCGCTATTCCTATCATGTGATGTGATTTTTGGTGCCTCCAAAGCAATTCCTAATCCCAACTCCTCCCTCTATCATCTATCTCCCTGTCTTGGCTTGTTTGCTGCCGGCGCTTGGTGTTTTGGTGGTGCCCAGCCGCGGCTTGCTCCACTAAAATTCGCAAAGTTCCCACAGCCAATTTGCAACTGGCGGATCTTCACTTTACCAGTTTGATTCGACGCCACCTCCTGCGCCCCCTGTGCCTCCCGGGCTACTTACTCCCTACTGGCTGCCACACTCGCCCTCAAGCACCCTCAACTCGAGTTTAAACTCGGTTGTTACTGTACTCAACCTCCTTCATCAACATCCACCATCTTCTATCCGCGATATCCGCTCCCCTTCAGCATTTGTTGTCGCCATTGCTTGGGCCACAGCCGCATCCTCCTTTGCATTGCATATTGTTCCTTCCTCGTACCCAAGTCTTGCATCTCCTACACCATCACTCCCCCATTGCAAGCAAATTGGCATCTCGACAAGCTCCTTAATTGGAGAAACATGCGTCACTGTCAATCTTCGTGCCGAGTCAATTTTTAAACCTCGCACCCGCGCTGACCCTCGCTCCTCGCTGGCAGACTCTCAACTCTTTTCTTGTGTACCTTCGGTGCCCGCTTCTCCGCGATATCATCTCCCTCGCGTTCGATCACCGATAAATCCATCCCACGCGACTTTGCCAGGAGAGATGCCCCGTCGGCTGAACCTTTTTTCATCCTCATCCTCTATGTCTCAACCCGTCAAGCCGGGTGAGAGGCGCCCTTCTACCTCGAAGGGCAACCGCCTCACCAATTTCTTCTCTTCCAGCCCCAAGTCCACCGGTGCCCAGCAGGCACTGGCCGCTGTGCAGCAACATCAGGCGGCTACTACTGGCCTCTCGCCTTCTCCCGGCTTGCCCACCATCTCTCTTTCTACCGTCAGCCCCGGCGACCCAAACAGCATCAATGCCTCGACAACCACTCTCTTTCAGCCTCAGACAGTCGAGGAGGTCGAGCGCCAGAAGCGTGCTGACGCCCAGTTCGGACCTCTCCTTGACTCGAGTCACCGATACATGAGCATGTCTCATGGAGAGCCTCTCGAGGTCCCTGTTGAGGATGAGCCTCCTTACTACTTCATTCTCACCACCTACATCAGCTATCTGATCCTGATTGTTCTCGGCCATGTTCGCGATTTCTTCGGCAAGCGTTTCGGCAACCCTAAGCACTACCGCGCCCTGAAGGCCCATAATGGCTATGCTGCCCTCAACGAGGACTTTGACAACTTTTACGTCCGACGTCTGAAGATGCGTCTGGATGATTGCTTTGCCCGCCCCACCACTGGAGTTCCTGGACGCTTCATTACTTTGATAGACCGCAAGTCGGATGACTTCAACCGCACCTACCAGTACACCGGCACATTCACCGAGACTCTCAACATGAGCTCCTATAACTACCTTGGCTTTGCTCAGTCCGATGGCCCCTGCGCTGACGCCGTTGAGGAGTGTGTTAAGCGGTACGGTATCAGCTTCTGCAGTCCCCGAGGCGCTGCTGGTACTTCAGATATTGCTCTCGAGGTCGAGCGTGAAGTCGCCGAGTTTGTTGGCAAGCCTGCTTCTATGGTCTTCTCTATGGGTTACGTCACAAACGCCAGCTCTTTCCCTGCCCTTGTTTCCAAGGGCTGCCTCATCATCTCGGACGAGCTCAACCACGCCTCGATCCGCATTGGTGCCCGCCTCTCCGGTGCTGTGATCCAGTCCTTCAAACACAACGACATGGTTGACCTTGAACGTGTGGTTCGTGAAGCCATTTCTCAGGGCCAGCCCCGCACTCACCGCCCCTGGAAGAAGATTCTTGTTGTTGTCGAGGGTCTTTATTCGATGGAAGGCACCATGTGCGATCTTCCTGGAATCCTTGCCCTGAAGAACAAGTACAAGTTCTACCTGTTTGTCGACGAGGCTCACTCCATCGGTGCTCTGGGTCCTCGTGGCCGTGGTGTCTGCGACTACTTTGGCATTAACCCCTCAGAAGTAGATATTCTTATGGGAACACTGACCAAGTCATTCGGCGCCAACGGTGGTTATATTGCAGCTGATAAGCACATCATCGACAAGCTCAAGAGCACAAATGCTGCTACACAGTTTGGCGAGACTCCCGCTCCCTGTGTCCTCATGCAGATTCTGGCTTCCCTGAAACTTATTACTGGCGAGCTCTGCCCCGGTCAAGGAGAGGAGCGCCTTCAGCGCATCGCCTTCAACTCGCGGTACTTGCGTCTCGGTCTCAAGCGTCTCGGTCTCATCGTGTACGGTCACGACGACTCTCCCATCATCCCTGTCATGCTCTACCACCCTGCCAAACTTCCCGCCTTCAGCCACGAGATGCTTCGACGCAAGATCTCGGTCGTCGTTGTCGGATATCCTGCGACTCCGCTTATCAGCTCTCGCGCTCGGTTCTGTGTTTCATCCGCTCACAACAAGGAGGATCTGGACCGATTGTTGGCGGCGTGTGATGAGGTTGGTGACATTCTGCAGATCAAGTACTCGACGGGTGTGGCTGGTGGATTGGAACCTTTACCTGATGGTATCGCTCCCGAAGATGAGCAGGAATGGAGGAGAGAGAACCGAATCCCCCTCAACGCTCCCCGCTGGCGCCTGGACGATGTTATTCAGCGTGGTGTCCAGGATACCAAGGTTGCCCTTCGCTAATGTTGGCCCCTTAATCAAATATTGTTTCTGGCGTTTGATTCCTCTTTTTTAATTACCCATGTACTCGGAAATGCGTCTGGGTAGTTTCTGGGGCAACCACATAGATCACTCCTGTAAAGGAAGGCGATGTTGCATGATGTTTTACGGTCTTCTGGTTCTTTGTGGCTAGCCCCTTGGCTGCCACGCTTTTACAATGAGTCTCATATGAGATCATATTCTACTTTGAAACGGTCTGGCGGAGTTGACGGCAAGCAAGGGTGGAAGGAACAATATGGTAATGGGAATCACGAGCAAAGCTTCATCAACCTCAGTCGGAAGGCTGGAAGCTGCAGAGTCAGGCATGTAGCATACCTTGATGGTTAGCCGACGATGTATGTAGGGCTGGAACAGTAATATTGCTTCTAGCAATCAAATAAATAGAATCATCAAAGCAACTAGGCCTCTGGTGAATTGGCAAACGAAGGGGCGAGATGAAGTGGATCAGATGCTTTGATGCACTTAACTGCTGAAAAGAGTGGAACATGAATCCTAGGATAGCACCGTGTGCCCTCTTTGCCTGTGTGTGAATCAAAGCCTGAAGCTCTTGTTCAAAAGGGAATGCTTAAGGCTCAGTCTCAAACTCAGGCTGTTTCTTGAGAACACCCACAACAGTCCTGTCTCTCGGTTCAATTACAGCCATAAGTCAACCAGCTATCAGTATCCCCCCCCTGCACTATATTCCCTGGTGTTGAATATCCAATTGTGTTTGAAGGAGAGACAAAGCGAGGTTAATCAGAATGGACCAGGAGCGCTGTACCTTTCAACGGGCGGCTTTTAGGCACGACGCCTGAAACTGTTCTCGGTGGCCATTGCCGCCATGTGCGGGAGACTAGTCTGTGTCTCAGGTACCTATGGATAGCACGAGAGTTGGCTGTTTGTTTACAGCTATATCCAATGACTGAATAAAGCCATGGATGGGGGGGGGTTCCATTGGATAATGGAGTCCTCCATCCCGTCCATAAGGTTCTTTTAGGAAGGTTACCGTGTCTTATCCACGGGCAGCTACCTACAGGACAGGTCAAGTGGGTAGAGGCAGGCCACAGCACAGCGGCCGGGCCCATTTTCGGTGGATGGACGCCCTAGCTTGGGGGCAGGGGGGTTGCTGTCAATG
>JAAVUK010000737.1:0-23342 GCA_014899095.1 Fusarium buxicola
ACCACCACCACCACCGCCGCTCGCTCCTCCTAGCGGTTTGGCTGCTCCAGCTCCTCCTCCATCATCATCGACACCAACACCACCCCCTCCCTCTCCTCTTGCTCTTCCTGCGAGCGGTCTTGCCGCTCCGTCTTCAGCCCCTACACCTACAGACATACAGCGATCTATCATGAATGCACCGCCAGGACTCACCCGCCCGCCGGAATCTAAGCCATCTGGCGTCCTCGCAGCTCCTGTTCTCGCCCCTCCTCCTGGCATCAGCGCCAATGGAGCTGCATCGCCGATGCTGGGCTACAGTAGTTCCAAGTCTAACGTCCTTGCGCTGCCGAACACATCCCAAGGGGCTATTCCCCCGACCTTGTCAGCCATCGCCCCTTCTTACCCTTCTCTATCACCTCCTATCATCGTCTCTACTCCAAAACCTCCACCAGCAACTCCACTCTCATCTACCAACCCAGTCTCAAGAGACACGCATCTCCAGCCCATCAACAATCCTCCAGCACTACCGGACAAACCCATCAGCCCCGACTCCTTCGCTCAGGCCCCTGAATCTCAACCTCAACCCCCTCAAACCTCAACTGGAGCCCGCAACGCCATCGTCTTCCAAAATTTCGACGACAATGCCCTCAAGGATCGTGGCGTCCAAACACAAATCCTCTTTGGCCGCAAAATGAACAGGCTAGCCAGTAAGCTCTCCTTTAGCCGTCATCGACCAACCTCTCTCTAACTCTCTAACTTTACAGAACCATCCCCTACGCCCCTCTGTGTAATCACGAACCATCCTGCCCGCTACCGTGACCCTGGCACCGGCTTGCCCTACTTCAACGCCTACGCATACCGCGAGATCCAGCGCCTATCCCGCGGTGAGTACCGCTGGAGCCGCATCCTCGGCGCATGGGTTGGTAGCGGGACGTACGCTGCCAGGGGCGTACCCGAGCGCTTCTTGAATCCGGATAAGAAGCGTCCGGAGAAGAAGGAGGCCATTGCTGGTGAGGAGATCAAGGGAGGAGACGATGCGGAGCCTGCGGAGCAAACTTCTGCGACTAAGGCGCCTGAAGGGATGGCTGATGCTCAGGCCTCTGGGGAGAAGATGGTCGGGGTTAAGGAAGAGCTGAAGCAGCCCACTACTTCTCAACCCGACGCGAATAAAGCCGTACCATCAGATCTAGCAGTGCCCATCGCACAACCACCAGCTATCGAGTCTGTCGCCCTGGCCCCAGCTCCAAGAGTTCCAGCTCCGGCTTTGGCAGCTCCGGTTCCGGTTCCGGCTCCGGCTGACGCTTCACAGCCTGGCACCCAGCCTCCAACAAACCCGCCATCAACTGTCACAGGAATCACCCCAAAAGCAGTCAACCAAACAACATAAGGAGGGTCACCAACAAGACAAGTTGAGCTAGGGTCATGGTTTTGGGTTATGGGCGGATCTTGTGTGATAAGCGCATTCTACTAGATGGGTAGAGGTTGATGGGACATGATAGAGTCATTGTAATTCATGTATAAAATGTATAGATACCTGGAGATGGTCTGCCCTGAGGATCGTAAGCATGAAGCGAATTGTCACGGGAACAAGAGTCTCAAACGAAGTACGGCCTTTGTGGAGATTAATTCAGGCAAGCTGACTGGAGTTGGAATTATGCTTAATTTCACCTATGCAAGTCCTAACAGACCCTTGCCGACCAGTATGCCGTATGGCGCAGATGGGAGCCAATTCGTTCAACCCAAACATTCCTTCCATCTTTGTCATACCAAGATTGGGTTGCAACCATGACTGCCACGTCGTCTATCTCGTGAACCATCCCATCCTTTACATACTCCTTCAAAAACAAATTCCCATTTTAATCCCCGTCTATTTTGCCTGGTACACCACGGCCGTATCCTTTCCTTATTACCACTCAGGGTATAATGTCTGTTGTATACTGTGCCATTTGGGCAACTCGCTTCCGTTACCCATGCTTGGGCCATCCATCCCCGTTATCTTTTTGTCCATTCCTGATAAAACGCCAAAATGCAAAGCCTGCCAGGTACAAGAACCCTTGCAGTAAATGTTGAGATGAAAAACATTTGTAACATGAGCCCAAACGCCCTCTAGATGGTGATGCTGGTTGTGGGGGATGGCATGAGTCCCACAGAGATGTTTTGTACATGTGTCGGGTGAAGAGGGTGTAAGCTTGTTGTGTAATTTAGTAGGGCTTGGAGCCGATAACGTCAACCATCCAGCCCAGCTCAGCAGCAAAGTCATCCAACCCCGTGTCGATGGGAGCACCCAGGAAGTTGCCGCCGCTGAATGCGAAGCCAGAATCGCTGCGAGAAAGGAGGGAGGGGGAGTTGACCTTAGCATAGGTTGGCTGCGGTTCCACAATCTTGCTTCCTTGCTCCCGAGGCTCAGGAAGGCTGTAGCACTCGAAAGAGTCGGTAGTGGATGGCATGCCAGCGCTAGGTTGGAAAGCGAGAATATCGCTGTTGTTGCTTGACACGACGTCATCCTCATCGTCAGTGAGGTCGAAGAAGTTGGTATACTCGTCCTCGGGGAAGTTTGGTGAGACGGGTGAGAGGAAGAAGCTCGTGGCGGGGTTGAATGGAGCACGAGGTACCGAGAGCGTTTCGAGTCTGGGTCGAGAGGGCACCACAGCGGATGCAGGCACCTCTTCTGTCTCGCGTACGTTTTGGTTCGAAGGCTTGGTAGGGATGAGGGTGAGAGAACTCGAGTTGGTGGCCTCAGCAATGACAGACTCGGTTGAAGCAGAACGCTTGAAGGGAGGCGGCGAGAGGCGGGTGACGTAAGACTGAGTCTCAGACGCTGCCGAAGTTGCAAAGTTATCGTCGTCGTCATTGTCCTCTACAATGTCCTCAGGGATGACCAAGGCAGGCCTCTCACCAAGGTTTGAGTCGGGGCGAGGAGGCAGATCGTCCGACAGGAAGCGGCGAAGAGATTCGGGAGAGATATCCCTCGTACGGGTACCGTCGGATGGGGTTGTGCAGCGATCATCAACGTCTTCGGCAAGATCAAACATCTCGTGGCGGACAGGAGATCGACCACGCTCTCCGTCACGGCTGTTCAACTTGCGGCCAAACAAACGCTTCCACGCTGCAGGGGCGGGAGACAACGATCGAGACGAAGCCTTGTGGTGTAGTGAGGGAGAGGAGCCAACTCGGTAGGGGGCGTGGTTGGCGGGAACTGAGGGGGCGGGTCGAGGTGTGGTGTACTTGGATTCGGGGTCCATGGTCTTCAAATCGGAAGCACGCATAGAGGTGAGAGATGCACTTCGCTGTCGGAGAGCCTGCTCGACAGGGACAATTAATGTGTTGACGGTTTGGCCGGGTAAATAAGGGCAAGCCGTAGTTGAGGGTAGGGCTGAGTCGTGTGTTTCGACAGAACCATCCACCTCATACTGATAAACCATTGTTAGGATTAAGGTACTTAAAGGTTGTAAAGGAGTGACTGAAGAAGGCAATTAAGGAAGGTGTGAAGAGGCAGGCCAAATGTTTTTGGGTGGTTGGGCAAATGAGTGTTGATGTAGTTTATTAGTCGATGCAAGGGAGGGAATGAATGTTATTGTGATGAGATGCAATGGCAATGCCGAAATGGGACGACATACGTAGTAATAATAGGTATGGCCCATCTTGAGGCCACCGCGCCTCTTGTTTAGATACGAGGTGCAAGTGCCAGCACCAGCACCAGCACCAGCACCAGTGCCAGCACACGTCGCAGAAGCCGAGACGGAAGCGTCGTCACAGACGATGTCACGGAAAGAATAGCAACCTCTCCACTGGCCGCGGCCTCGCCGGACGTCGCGCTGCATGGGGTAAGATTGGCTGAAATTGTCCCACGACCCAATAAGCTGCACGGACTGAATTGAAGGGTGTGTTTGACTGGGGATGCATGTCAGCGCCCGCCGCTCAGAGCCACGCACGATCCATCGGGTGACGGCATGGAAAAGTGATAGAACAAAAGGAAAGAGTAGGGAAATTGCTTGAGACAGCTGGCCACGCCCGCTGGGGCCAAGGGGAAGAAGGACTGGCACCCATTGACAGCTGAGAATCGCGGGGAGACAAGGGAGCCGAGCCGCAGCCAGGATCTCCATGAATTCCACGGCGAACGGCTTGCTGATTGCAGCAAATAGTGTCGTAACGACGGAGTCGCTGGATACTCGCCTCTGCTGTTACTGGAAGCCCAGCTATGCCAACACATGCAACTGCACATAACGCAGCTGGAAGGCTGGCTGAGATGGGACCGACGCTGACTTCAGCTCAGCCCCTTGAGTCAAGAACCCAAAAGAAAGCATGCAATTCAACCAGATTGTCGAGTTCGTGTCTTAGACATTTAGACATCAGGGGGTCGGTCGGGGTAAGGGCCAGATTCAGACAGATTTTCATGCGAGGGTAGAAAATAGAACAGTAAAGCATACCACGGCAATTAAGACACTTCTAGGTAGTAAGTGCCGATCCCAGTCTTGGAAGGGAATGACAACGGTCGACAATTGAAACACAAAGGGAATGCCAGGAAATTGGAGCTGACGAGAATGAGGGCGAAACCGGTGCCGGAGGGCGAATAGATTGAATGACTCCCATGGGAATATAAACCAACTGAACGGTCCCGGAAACGGCAAATTGCACGAGCGGGTTGAAGATCGACCAGCGAGAGACGAAGGAAGGAGGCAAACAATAACAAGCAAACAAAAAAGAAAGACAAAGGTCCGGACTCACAGCATGAAAGTAAAGAGAGTCGTTGACGGATCCATGATGGGCAACAGGTGAAGGGTCCCCAATGTAAATATGTAGGAACCCGCAGGTCGTCGTGGGGGTTTGTTGATGAGCTTGGGACCAATCTAACCTGCAGCAGAGGCCCACGACGGCGCCTAGACACTTCCTTGTTGGAAACTCGGAAAACTGGGGATTAAACAATAATAGCAGCCTGATGAAACACCAGAGGGCGTCCGTCGCATATTCGGACTGACGCAAGGTAATGTTAGAGACCCGATACTGGTCGTTGGCAACTGGAGGTGAGACTACCAGATTGCAGCGAATTTGGGGGGAGGTCGATGCCAGCCAATGATGATGCGAGGATGCCTGGGATGGATGGACGGCAAGCGCCGCAACGGGGTGTCAGGTCGAGCTTTGACGAATGTTGACGCGCGAAGATGCACCAGGAAATGGGGTGAACTATGGAGTGCGGCACGGAACGGGCGCTTAAGCGCAGCGCATCAAAGGCAAGCGGCAGCGCAAACCCGAGACGGAGCAAGACGAAGCGAGACGAGGATATCCGAGCTTAAGACGAAGCAGCCGTAGGGCACAGCGCGGAAGGGCGTGGGCGGCTACCTAGGTAGGTAGGTAGGTAGTGAGTAGTGACGCTGCTGCTTTGCGCGTTCGGTCGATGGCGACGCTTGAGTGAGTTGTGGTCCAAGGGTGGCCGAAGCTGCAAGACCTGGCTCAATAGGGATCCGGTACACGTCGCTCCGCTAGCAGAGGCGTGTATGCCTTACGGATAGTGTCGTGTATCCCCGTAGAGTGAGGTAGGCGTTGCTTTTGGCGGTTTCAGATGAGGAATGCAGAGAAAAGATGCAGAGAGAGTGGAAGATTGAAAGTGAGGAGAAGATTGAGATTGAGATTGAGATTGAGATTGCAATTGCGATTACGGAAGAGGCGGAAGGCCAATTGTCTGGCGGCGATGGGGAAGGCGGCTTCCTCCTCACATTAATTAGTTAACTCTTACCTCACTAATCTTCAATCAGGAAGTCAGCCAAGCTTTGGGGAAACCAGCGAATGAACCGACTTGGCTCAGCCCGTCATGCTGGGACTCCGAACTCAGCTTGGCTTTTCGGGACCAGTGAGACCAGCTGAGGCGATCGTGAGAGGCTGAGAGGCTGAGAGACTGCAAACCATGCACGAGGGCGCGTCGAGGGCGTCGAGGGCGTCGAGGGCGTCGAGGGCGTCGAGGCGCTTTCTGGATCTGGTTGGGCAAGCGACATGCGAGGGGAAATAATCCTTGATTTATTGGCCTGTCGGCTTGCACTAAAGCATAATATTGCCTGCTACTTCGTACGTACTGTCCACTACGTGCAAAAGCTTTCCGCCGTGATCGTCATCAATAATGCAAAAGCGTTCATCGAGACGTCAGCAAGGTCTCGCCTCGGAAGCAGCAAAGGTTGACATTGAAATTCAACTCAATCCAGGACCTACAAACCTCACCTCGACGAGACAATGCGAGACGGCATGACGAGGACGGTGACACACGATGAACTGGCGACAACTCCAGGCGAACAGGGGCCGAGTGGGGAACCCATGGGCACGGGTGCGCACCGGGGACGCGGGTGGCATCTTGATTCGATGGCTACATGGGATCCTGGAGTTTGCGGGCCTGGTCAGCTGTGATTGGATATCCGGCGTCCACTGGCTGTCCTGGGTGATTCCCCAAAGGCTTCTAACGTCGAAAGGGGTCTAGTGACTAGCCTGAGACCATTTGCCTACCCTTGTCTGGTTAAGGGGGAGGGAGGCAGGGGCGGATGAGATTGAGATTGGAAGAGATTGGATGCAGACGCGCGATGCAATATGATAGGTTATCAACAGTTTAATGCACCAGCTGAAATTCCGTGGTGGTAAGGGATGAAGTCAGAATGCAATCATGGCGAGAATCCTCAAAGTCATGATGAGAACAAGAAGCAGTTGAAAATCACCCCATCTACTGTATAGACCCATCTCAGCTCAATCCGGAAATTCAGGGCCCTCAAAAACCGAGCCACTCTTGAATCCACCCACAACCCGCAATTAGCAAGCCGTCCATCTGAAACCTTTCGCCTCAAGACTGGAGCCGTTTTCAGTAAGCGAGCGGCTTCTTGAGCTCCCCAACTTCTAACAGCGCTTGGGAATAGTGGGTTTCAGCGAAGAACAAAACAAACCAAGCCGGATGCATCGAAAGCTGGGTTCGGTGTTCACAAATGCATATACGTACTACGTACTACCTATGTATAGGTATGGATGCGACCCGTAGCAGGCCAGGTTATGTGGTTTGGCAGCCAGCTCACCCACGTCACTCATCACCGTTGACAACATCTGCAAGATGCAATAATCCAAGCAGGCCGATCATTCATGGCCTGCCGTTGCTGATGCTCTCGGCCGGTTTAGGAGCGCTGTCTACCTTGGGTTAAATACCCAACATTGACCGACATGCATCATTCCATCAGACTATTGTCTCGGGCGCACAAGGCCGTTAGCCGCGAAAGTACAGTAGCTAAACTAGTGGGCTTCTCTATCAAGTTCCAGAATTATGAGGCTCTTCCTCCCAGCCCTCCCCAGCCTGCGCCAGCGCACGCCGGTCAGTGGCGGTGGGGTTTCTCGGGCTGCTGTGGGTACAGCGACCGATCTTCAAAACGTTGAAGAAAGTGGTGACCCATCATGGCACGGCGCTAAGCTATGACGACGCGGTCTGGATATGGCCTCAGGGAACTCAATGCTTTGTACAGCGGGTGCTTGTACGATGCGTGTACGCTCATGGCTGAAACAGACTTGTTCTCCAAAGTGCGGATAGAAGCCCTGTATGTGAAGCGTAGCACAAGAGAAGATCAGCCAACTCTCGTGATAATACTGTACTCGTCTCCGATATTCAACATCTTAAAGCAAACAGCTCCATCCCAGCTTCAGCTCGGCAGCCCCAAAGTCCAAAAAGCAACGGCGCCTCATCGACGTGAAAAACGGGCTCACTTCCTAGATAATTTCCAGCCTCTTCTGGACCTAACTTCAAGGCTGGTTCAACCCCACAAGAACCACAAGTCACCAGCTTACCATTCAGTTGATCAATGCTCTATTTCGGATCACGTAGGAGGAACCGTTATCGGAGGGAAAGCTTCCGTCGTGCGTGCTCACATCACCGCTGCTTGCTGCTTTTCACGCTCATGGACCATCTACCTAGAGCTGCATTCGTGCTTTTCAGCTGAGTGAACATCTCAGGCCACGAAAAGACACTTCGCCAGAGCTGACTTGTGGAGATGCATGTGTTCTGCAGGTCGTCAATGTGACTGTCGTGAGGTTGTCAGGAGCCTAACATTTCTACATTTCTATCACAAAGATCCATCACTACTGTCACTTTTGATATCCATCTCGCCCGAGTCACTTCAGCCTTCTAAACCTCAAAAGCCCCCTCGTCGCAGTCTCTTCTGCATAACGACCATCTTAGGCACCCATGTCCTTCTCCATTTGCAGTTCACGCTTTCAACATCACATCACTCTTCGAGATCCATTTAGCGACAATGTTTGCAGGCGTGCGCCAAGCAACGGCCGCAGACGTATACACGTATTCGACATCATGATCTCAAAGTCTTGTTCCGATGAGTTGCCTCGGCGAGCTCGGTTGCAGGAAATACTTTATGCGACGATGATATTCAATGTCCAACTCTTCATTCAGCTTTCAGTCTTGCTTTCCACTAACTCATAATGGACAACCAATGTTGATGACTTCATTCCATAATGTTGCTCAAGGGGCAATTCCAAGATACAGTGTTTGTACACCTCCACAGATATCCATTATCCCATTGTACCTCCTCCTGCTGACCCCGACCCTTCCCGCATTACACAAGAACCAACATGCAAAGTCGGCATTCCCATAATCTGCGTGCCCTTCACCGCCAGACCTGTACCTTGCATCGCAATTCCTAACAAATATCGTACAAGGAAGATGTATGAAACAAGTCGGGTGGAAGATTCTCGTCCACCCGACACCACCATTCTCGGAACGCCAGCCCCTGCTCCTCGTCTGTTATTCCCCTCTCCATCATGACGGTGGGGGTTGAGAGGCAAAGAGTGTAAGAATGGCAGTATGAAGATAAAGAGAGTAGGTAGAATGTATTAGTCCCAGTGAGTTCATCCACTGGGCTCCTCATTAGAACCGTGAATTAAATGTTGATATTGTTGCCGTAGGCTTCGAGCCGTGTTGATAATGGTTGATGTCGATATTGCTGCCATGCCCCGCCAACCAAGAAACAAAACGAAGAGCGCCTCCCGATAATAGTGACAGTAGAACTAAATCGCACACCTAGGCGATTCTCAAGTAATTGGCATTTTTTCTGGTTTGTGTAATCATGAGTCCCATGTGTCAAAATCAAACAAGTCGTGTTCCAGTACTTCAGCTGGATTTACTCAAGCTTGGCCTCGGACTCAGATTCGGACTCGGCCGTCTTCTCATGACCAGGCTTGTTGGATCGCGAGCCAGTGTACTTGGTGTTGAGGAGGCTGTCCCAGAAAGTGAAGAAGGGCTGGGCAAAGTTGGTCTTGATACCCCAGTGCTGGTGGTGAATGTCGTGATAGGCGGCATTGTTGCTGGTGATAATCTGGAGGGGGTCCCAGGGGAACGAGTAGCCGCAGTGGTCGTCAACAGTCTTGATGGTGGACATGGAGAAGAGCCACATGCCCTGACGCAGGGTCATGAAGGTGGCCTTGAACGCAACAGCTGCGCCAAGGGTGTCGAGCAGGAAGCCCTCAACAGGGTGGTTGTAAAGAGCACCGTAGGCATAGGGCACGTAAAGTCGGTGGTGACGCGAGTGGAAGGTCGCTGCGAAGCAAAGTTAGCTGCCTGTAGTGCTAGGGTCTGGAAGTCGCCTTCTGCGTCGAGGGCGTTGTTAGGTAAATGAACTCACCATACAGCCACTTGTTGACGTGCATCAAGCGGTGGAGGAAGTATTGCCAGGTATCTATGATACAAAAGGCGGCAAAGAACTGGGCGGCAGGGATAAGGAAGTGGTAGATAGCCTTAGCCAGGGTCATCTCCCAAGAGGCGAAAGCTGGCTCGGAGGTGGCGCTGATGAGCGAAGGATAGTAGCCCCCAGCGAGGGCACCGGCCAGCAGTGGGTGGGAGTCGAGGAGGCTCTTGGAGATGGCGGTAGAGTTAAGGCCGACAAAGCCGAGGAGAGTAGGGAGAGCCCTCTGAGCAATACGGATGCGGGTAGCCCAGACAGCAAGGTCATAATCGGTTTTGCCGATCATCTCGGCCGGCTCGGTGATGGCGAGGATGGCGCCTGTGATGACCTGGATGACCTGCTGGAGGATGACATCGCGGGCGACCTCGTAGCGGGAGACATGGTTGCGTTTGGTGATCTCCTCGGGGGTGTGCAGTCGGTACTGAGGAAACAAGTTGTAGACGTCGATGGCGTGGAAGGTCAGGGACAATACCCAGTAGACGACGACGGGAATGATGAGATTTAGCCAGAAGTCGGTCAGCCAGGAGAGGATGTCGGGCTGAGGCTCAAGACTATAGCTGGGCAGCGGCGGAAGCGCTGTCTCGAAGAGCGTGTAGTTGAAAGGAGAGCCGGGAGCGGCCATAGAGGAACCGTCGGCGAGGATGGAGCTATCGTTGCCCATGACGGCTAGATGTATTTTCAAGCGTCGATGCGTCGTGTGTAGTTGGTGACCAAGGAATGAGGGAATAGATGGGCGCAAGTCGCACAGAGGAACTCTGTGAAAAGAAACAATTGTTAACAGACAAACAAGACTCAAGATACCTCTCTGTGCCAAAGGAAGGTAACTGGAGGTTGGAGGGTTTTTAAGGAAAAGGGAGCGTCGATGTCGATGGCAAGTTAATAAACTGGGGGAAAGATTAGATTAAGGCGCGTCCTATCCAATCGCCCAAGCCCAGCCCGCGCGCCGCTGGGGCCTTTTCATGTGGCGGAGCCCTGGCCGGCATCTTCGGAGTAGGGAGGGCTCCAATTCTTTTCAATTCTAATCAACTTCTCTTCCATGTCAATGATACTTTGAAACTCACGACTTGCAGCGTACATTTCAGGTACAAGCTCCCTCAGTTGGCCACTTGGAGAGGCACATCTCTTCCCCCAAAGTCGCATCATGGGGCGTAGCGGCATCAGCCCACACCATTTCAAGGAGGCCCGGGCTTCAAGTCATGCAAGTCAGGTACAAAGTCAGGCTCAATTGTATTATCAAGGGGAAATGCTGTTGGTGCGCAATGGACTCAGAAAACGTACGAATATCATACGCGCCCATCCTCATCAATTGATAATGATTTTCCATCGCGTGTTTTTGCATGTTCCTGTCCCTGAGCTCCTTAAACTTCCTAGTCCCGTCAGGCCAAGCCCTGCGAAGCCTCGCGCCATGGAAGCGTCAGCAACAGGTCATGTTATTTCATACCTGCTGTCGTTGGTTGTCTGAGGGAGCTTTGTTCACGGCATGTGTCGTTGATTTCGTTCGGATTCGCTACACTACCAACTTTGGCTTGTCTTGGTCATGATATTATCTCTGAGGTCCAGGTACTGTATAAGCCCGGGGCAAAGTTGACCCCTGGCTGGTCATTGTCGGGTGGCGTTGAAGATTCCCAACTCGGAAGGCACGGGGGCTTGCGCGGGTTCCGGTCGCCGGACGGCATGACCCGGCATGGGCCAGACACTCATTAAACGGGCTTCATCAGTTTAACGACCGGTAACAAAGGAATTTTCATTGATCAAAAACCGAAAGAGTATTACTAAAGCTTAGAGAAAGAGCAGTAGTTTCTTACAAGTTTTGTAAAATTTGATTATGTTCTTCAGACAGTATTGATTGTTATGCAGTGAATCAGGAGAACGAATGAGCCTGTTAGACGCGTTGGCCGGGATGGATCAGGGGCAAGCTGACTCTCGTTTATCGGCCGATCCAATTTGCCTAGCTGCTTTGCTGCAAGGTATGTATATACCAAGCTGTATTCATTTACACGATACCTCTGTCTCGTTTTACCGGATTGACTCACAAAATGCAACCACTTTTGGTGGATCTTCAATCCTTGTCGTCAAGGTTTGAGCGAGCTCCCGCTGTTACAGTACTACATACGTACAGTAGTAGAGTGCTTAACTGCGGGTTAGCCAATCAGGCATCATACAGGACGCTGAGCATGATCCACCAACAGTGGTTGAATTTCGGGAGTTAATGGTAGAAAGGACCTCTCTTCGGAACGGAAAAATCTGGTTTTTTTTTCTCTTCTGTTTCGGTGGTCTTTTCCAAAGTATTGGGCCTAGCGCCAAAACCCCACATGCCCCGCCACCCTCTCCCACTTTGATTTTTATCACCACCAGACAGACTCTCTTCCTTTGGCCTCGCTCCTCTTTGCCAGTCTCATCAGCTTCTTTTTCCTCCAGTCCATCACTTCAAAGGTCTCAAGTCGACCCAACTGCCATCATGATTATTTACAAGGTAACTGGTGCCCGTCTTTGAACTTGCCCTCCCTACAATGCCCCGCCCGGTTACCCCCCGGCAACCAACGACCCCGCGCTCGTCTTTCGCATGATCTGTCGCTGAACCCCGCAACCATAGGATATCCTCACCGGCGACGAGCTGATCTCGGACTCGTACGACCTCAAGGAGGTTGATGGCATCGTCTATGAGGCCGACTGCGCCATGATTGAGGAGGGTGGTGTCAGTGTTGGTACGTGGCCTACAAAGAAGGAATAAAACCCAGAGATACTCGACGGGCCGCAAGTGGTGGCAAATCAAGCTTCTTATCCTGCTCTAACACCACACACTCCAGATATCGGCGCCAACGCTTCCGCCGAGGAGGCCGAGGAGGCTCTCGATGACAATGTTACCAAGGTCAACAACATCATCAGCTCTTTCCGTCTCCAGAGCACTACTTTCGACAAGAAGAGCTTCCTCACCTACCTCAAGGGTACGAAGACCCCCCAAATTAAAAATTGAAGTGCTGGCCTCATTCTAAAACTGAACCTAGGCTACATGAAGGCTGTCAAGGGTAAGCTTCAGGAGAAGGAAGCTTCCGCTGACACCATCACCGCCTTTGAGAAGGGCGCTCAGAGCTACGTCAAGGAGAAGCTCCTGCCCAACTTCAAGGACTGGGAGTTCTACACTGGCGAGTCCCAGGACCCCGATGGAATGTACGTTTCTCGCTCTCCAACTTGCCGCCTTATATGCTGTAGATCCTAACACTTCGATCATAGGGTTGTCCTCCTCAACTACCGCGAGGACGGTGTCACTCCTTACATCGTCATCTGGAAGCACGGTGTTACTGAGATGAAGGTTTAAGTTAGTGACAGTGCGGTGGTGGTGCTGGTGCAGGATCTGCTCTGCCTGTGATGAAAGACGGGCGAGCACTTATTTAGAAGATTATGAGCCACATGAACCTCGTTCTCGGCGCTTGGCATATCCCCCGAGATGTAGCGATGAAATGAAAAAAAGAGGATGATATGGATCCACTCCAGTTTGATCATCATGGAGTCACACAGTTTTCAATCTCTAAAAGTCTGTGATGAGCAGATGCTATGGCAACGCAAACAGCTAAGGAAACTCCATGCGCCTAACAATGCTAGTTTTGTTTATTCCAACATTCGCAGGTTCAAAATTGCGGCCTCGTTGCCATGGGAATAGGTGGCGGCTTATCGCCATTAGCGGGAGCACTTGGAGCCGCTGCACCTCCAAGGGCCGGCTTCTTCTTAGGCGGCGGCGGAGGCGGCGGTTTCTTTTTCCCTGCCAAACCTGCCAAAGACGGGGACGCAGCTCCAGCCTCAGCTCCCTGACCCTGTGTGCCCTGAACGCTAGCATAGGAACTCCTTGCCTTGTCCATGAGTCCGTACTTCTGGTTCAGGTTGTTGACCGTCCTTGCTCCAGCAGCAGCTTGCTCTCCATGACGCTGGCGGAAGTTGTTCGCCGTGCTAGCCGCCGTCCGAGCATCTGAAAGGGAGACGGACGAAGGATCTTTGTGGAACGAAGAAGCGGTCTTAAGGGCTGCTTGCTTCTGCGCCCATGTCGTTCCCTCGCTTGGCGAGTTTGTAACGTGGGAGTTTGATGATCTGCCAAGCCTGGAGAATCGGTTCTGCAATTCGTTCATATGTGATGGAGCAGAAGGAGGTGAAGCAACGGCGGGACGCGGAGGCGGAGGTGGACTAGGGGACGCTGCGGCTGCAGGGCTGGAGCGGCCAATGCCGAAGCCGGGTACTGACACGCCTGCTGCGCCGAGACGGTTGACGGCCCCTTGGTTCAGGAAGCTGTTGCCCGTGGGAGCAGGACTGGTAGCGGGAGATCTCGACGCCGGGCTTCCTGAGTTTGTGCGGGGGGGCAGACGCGGCGGTAAACTAGGAGGCGCGGGTCTTCCTCCAACACCAGTCATGGCGGACTGATATGATGGGGGCTGCGGCGATCGTCCATGGGCACCATCTCTCCTACCAGGCGGCTTGGGCAGATTATCCGTCGAGAGGCCCGTTGTGTTTGCACGATACGGACCACGCGGTTGGACTTGGTCCTCCTCTTCCTGCTGCGACTGTGCCTGTTGACCATACACAGGCTCCTCAACGGCTGGCGCGCGTGGATCGTGGTAGTTTGACGGCGAAGTGAGGACCTTCCCAGATGTCGAGGACGGAGGTGGTGGGGGCTGGAGGCCGGTCGCAGTGCGTCTAGGAGGCGGCGCAAAAGATGAAGGGTCTTTAAGCTGCGAGATGGGAACGGCAACATGATCCGAGGGCTCATTGGGCGAGGACTTGTTTCTTCCGACGAGGCCCTTCTACTATGATATTAGCCAGTGAAATTGGAACAATGGAAGAAGTCCAAGAACTTACGACTTGGCCTTTGACTTGGCCTCTGATGCCCATGCCGGTGATGCTGCTGCTGCCGTTGCTGCTGCTGCTGCCGCCGCCACCGCCCGACTTTTCCGGGCGCCACCCTTTCTTCATCATGTCTTTGTACTTGTCAACCGACATGATGGATGTCAATACTTGTGGGGGAGAGGTATAGGCAAGGTCAGGGTAAAGAAGGAGTAAAATCAGAACGCCCAGTTTGGCGTTGGAGGTTCAGGCTTAGGTACTTCAGGTACCTAGGTAGAGTGACAGCGGACCTGACGGGGACGGGCCCGTCCTTTTGGCGGGGTCGCAGCTCAATTGGGATGGAAGGTTCGGTTTTCTCAAAGTTCAGCAGAACTGGCGCCTTGCGATTCAGGCCTCGAATTTTGGCATCCATCATGATACCTCAATGCTAGGCAAGCCTACCTTAATACCCAATTACATTGACAATTCTACTGACTCACGCGATTTTAAGACTCCTTACAGTTGACTGTGCCCTTTTCTCATTCCTTGAATTACATAGTCGCGGCAGTTTGCATTTCGTCCATTTAACGCATAATTGAATGATTCCCATGAACGCGACGAGGCGCGTCTTGAAACCTGCCAAACCACACTCTCACCACCACGACTTCCAACTTCACCACCTTTCCTCTGCTCCTCCAAAACTCGACCACAATGGCAAACCCAGAAAACTCGGACTATGAGCTCTTAACGGAGCATTTCGGCTACCCCCCAGTCGTACGGTCCTCCTCCCCCTCTACATCCACCAACATCTAACCCCTCCGCAGTCCCTCCTCGACGACATCATCAACACAGTCAACGTCCTCGCCGACCGCGCCCTCGACTCAGTCGAACGCCTTCTTCTCTCCATCCCCCCACAATCTCTCGGCTTCTCCAATAAACACGCCCCCAAAGACGGCACACCCTCCTTGACCCCCGAAGAAGCCGCCAAGCTCGAAATCGAACATGGCACCCACCAGCTCGAGACGCTGCTCAACGCGTCCATCGACAAGAACCTTGATCTGTTCGAGCTGTATACCATGCGCAACATTCTCACCGTGAGGCCAGACGATCAGCCGTACATGCGGCTAGCACACTATGAGGGTTTGGATTTCGCAGGCTTGGAGGGACCGGATCGGCCGACAACTGAGTCGGTGACTGCGCTGCGGAGGAGGTTGCATGCCAGTCAGCGACTACACACTGCGCTTGAGGCTGAGCGCGCGCGCAATGATGCTCTGCTTGTCAAGCTCCGCGCGGCACTGGGTGTTGCGCCCGGGGGCGTAAAGGCAGAGGAGGGCCAGGCGGCGGATGGTTCAGCCTTTGGTTTCCTACGTGACAAGGCGAGCCTCCAAGATGCTGGCGCCGATACACCCATCGCAACCACCACCGAGTTTACCCTTTCTCAGCTGCAAGCGCTCCGTGCGCTGTCGACATCGCTGCGCACACTCCTCCCTGACCTCGGACCCGCGGACGCAGACGCAGACGCCGACACCGGTAATGATGCGGCGAGTGGCCCACGAACCTGGCGGCGTGAGCGGGTAGATTATGTCGAAGGCGCGTCGCGCAAGTATCTCGAAACGGCGAGGGGCCTGGAACTGGGAGCGCAGGGTGATGTGCGCGACGGAGAGTGGCAGGGCGAGGGACGCAAGATAACGCGAGGGGATGTTGAAGGGCTGGAACAGGTGGTTGCGATGCTAGGGAAGAAGCCGGCGCAAGCAAGCAGCGACGGCGACGGCGATGGAGAGCCAATGGATGAATCATGAAGTTAGGCCTCAGGAAACATCGCGTCACAAGGTTTGGATTGGTATTTTGCAAGGGCCGGTACGACGTGCTGGCGCAGGATAGGAAATCGGCTTACCCCCTTGGTTCATGGGCGGTGATGGTTCCGATGTGTCTTTTGATATGTACAGACATGTGCTCTCAGGCACGACAAATACAACTTCATCCAATGAGGAATACTACCTCTCGTACACACTCAATGATCCCTGCTTCTCGTACATTTTCCCTTCTCTAATACAGGCTGATACATCGCTCAGCAGTATTGCATGCGTCCTCCACACTTGTCTATTAGTACTCCTCGACATCAATCGAATGGTTGCTCATCAGCCCGTTCTGCTTAGCCAGGAACCAGAAGTGATGCCTCCAATACCTATCATTTGCGGCCTTGTTGTCTCTGGTTTTCAATTTGTGCGTCAGAACAACACCAACAACCCTGCGCGCAGACTCCATGTCGTTCTGATGCAGCAGCGCCTGCATCAGCTCTGTCAGACACAACAGCGACGTGACCGGGCGACCTGCCTTGGCGAGGTCCTCGAAGATGCCCATGGCCTCCTTTGTCTCGCCACTGATAGCATGAGCGCTCATGACGCGGTCCCAGAGTGTCTGGTCGCCCTGATCCACGCTCGAGAGGTTGTTCTCCTTGAGCAGCGAGCGGACCTTGTTGATGTCCGGAGGGTCGCGGCGGAGGGCACGCTCAATGAGGATGGTGACCATATGTGGGGTAACAGTGAGGCCCTTGCTACGCATATGCTTCTGTACAGCGGCGATGGCATCGTCGGAGCTATTAGCGATGCTGTCAACTGCGTACAGCATTTTACCATATGTCTCAAGGTTAGGCTTGAGGCCTGCCTCTTCGATATCAGAAAATACGGTGTGCACGGCAGTGACCTGCTCCTCGGCGCTGGCTCCGTCCATTTGGCGGATGACCTCCTCGAGGATGATGGTAAAGGTAGCAGAATCGGGCTCAACCCCTTGCTTCTTCATGGCTTGCAGCAGTGTCTGCACATCCTCGGGGTTTCCGCTTCGAAGGGTCTCGCGCACAAGAATGTTGTAGGTCCGGACGTTGGGCTCGAAGCCCTCCCGGCCTGCCCATGCGAGTAGCTCATGAGCGGCCTTTGGATCCAAGTGCAGCATGCCCTTGAACGCAGCATTGATAACCTCGATATTGGGCTGCACGGCCTGCGCCTCGCTTCCATCCTTCACTGCTTTTTTCCACGCCGTCACCAGCTCTGTAAGCGCATAGATGCCCTTTTGGGGCTGGCCCAAGTCAATGAGAGCCGAGATGCGTTCAGTCCAGATGTGAAGGTCAAGCTTCATGCCAGACTGGGCAAGCTGACCCCACAGTGCCTCGATCCTAACGAGATCCTTGCACATTTTCCATCCATGCATCATGCCCGTGTATGTCTTGACCGTCGGCTCAACGCCGAGCGAGCGCATCAAGTCAACCGTCTCCTGCAACCTTGTCGGTCGGCGAACCGCGCACCACACAAATATCCAGAAGTCAAGAAACTCGGGATCGTCGAGTAGCTTTTGCTTTACGTCTGGGTTATGTTCGAGGCTCGACGTCATATTGTGCCAGATGGCGCCGATGGCACCGGTATTGCGCGCCCGGTACGCTGATTGCAACTGCTTGTGAAACGTAGAAATGTTGACAACGCCTGACGTTCCAAGATCCTCAGCCTGCGCTAGTGATTGTACCCATGGGGCCGTCTTATGGTTGAGCATGGCCATGAAAACCGGCCACTGATTCAACACATACGTCTTGAGCTCGTCAAGTTTCGCAGTGGGGATGTTGGAGGAGTGGGAGAAGATAAAGTGAATATCGTCATGAGTAAGTTCGTACTTTGACAGCACAGTCCGGACAAGCAGCAGGAGAGGCGTAATCTGGGCTCTGTATGCAGGGCCCGCATATCTCCGATCCGACATGACGGCGAGAGAAGCCAGGAGGCTGGGGAGGATATCTCGAGCTTGTGGTGGTGGGAATTGGAGAAATATGGAAGCCAGAGCGCGCGACGTCGAGCTCTTGGGAAAAGGTCGTGACTCGTCTTGCTCCACGGCACGCGTGTTCTCTGCGTCCCTCATCACCTCTGTCACTGAGGGTAATGCGAAGCGCAGCCCTTGGTTAAATTCACCAGGTCGCTTCAGCTGAGAAACGTGCATCCACATCTTGATGAGCTCCTCCCTCAACTCGGTGCGGACAGAAGCTCTGTTCTTGTGCTGCGTGGTTTTGACGCAGATGTTTAGGATAAGCTCATTTCGAATGCTGAGGTCGTATTTGCCAAGGGCACTGTACGTTTGCGCTATATCCAGACTGTCCAAATGGAGCCCCTTTTGAACCAAGTGGTCGCGATGATTGCGGAGCAGCTGGGTAGCGGCGGTGTAAATTGGCTTGGGGATTTGGCCTCGAAGTTCCTGAATACTGGGCCAGATTTGGGTTTGAAAGATATGGTACTGTTCATCCGGGTCGATGCCCCTTTCCGTAACCTCCTTGAGCTTTACGGCAATCTCGAGCTCGCCCAGTATAGCGACACTGGTAGGCTCGGTGCTGGCGGCAGGGCTCACAACATCGTTGAATAGGGCCAGTGCCGGGTCCTGTTGGGCGTTCTGCTGTTGTTGAAAGGCATCCATTCGCCGTATTGGTGCCGCACGTCGTGCTGCTGGCTCGTTGCCGGCGCTAGGTGAGGGAACTGACGCTGGCCTGAATGAATCTGGGGCATCGGCCATGGTCGCATACAAGGCCGAGGCCCTCAGCCGCTTGGCTGAGGTCGAGCGCAGTTGCGATGAGCATCTTGAACAGACTGTTCGAGACGCGTACATGGCGAATGGCCGCAGGAAGTATGAGGGAAGAGGATGTAATGTTGGAAAGTTGATGGTTGAGATTCAAGTATTTTCAAGGTGAAGTTGGGGGCTCAGGTGTGCAGCCAATCAGGTGCCACTAGTAGCGCACCACCTCGGTAGTGCTCGGTGTACGGTCATACCGGGTAGCTCAGTCGCTACGTACTGAAGATGTGAAGGAGAGCAGAATAATACCTAGATAATTTGGGTAACATGAGAAATATCCGTACTACTAATTAAGCAGACAATCTGAGGTTTGTATTTCCATAATATTGGGTTTTGCGTTTGTTTAGAGCTATTAAGTACTCTATTAAGGAGTACTTGAAATATTACATTGAGACATACTGAAATAGCATTTGTATAGGCGGCGAATACATCGCTCCCTCTCCGTGCGCAGCACAATCTCTGTCAGCTTACTAGCAAGCGACATTTACTTCAACTAGTAAGATACCATACGTGAAAATCCATCGTTTATTTCGGTGCACAAAATTTGCCGTATATTAGATGCCGTGTAGTTTAGACCATATTGCGAATCTGAGCATTTACGTCCACACAGCCTCTTATCGATCTACTCACCCAAGATACTCACAGGACAGAAGTAAACTCCCCATCAATCTCCTTAATCTTCTCAACACTCTTAACATATCCCTCCTCCGCCTCCAGCTTCTTCACAAAAGCCGCCACCTTGGGAAACTCGTCCCTCCACGAACCACCCTCCCAGGTGCCCATATCATCCAGCCTCGACTGCGCCGCGATGAGCGGGAAGCTCATCAAGATATCCGCCGCCGTCAGCTGCGGTCCGCAAAGGTAGTCGCCTCCCGACGTCGCGAGGTGACCCTCAATCAAGTTGAGGTTGCGCCGCGCGTTGGGGAAGATGAACAAGGAGAAGATGCGATTGGCGAGCATGGAAGAGATGGGGCGGATGAAGAAGGGCACGGCAGGGGATTTAAGGCCTGGAGAAGTCAGTATCAGCCATTCCATCGTAGGATACAAACACAGATAAGGGTAGAAATCTGGACTTACCGCCAATGATGAGCGCCATGACGAGAATAGGCATAAAGCTCCCCTCGCAGTAATGCAGATAATACTGATACCTCATCCACGCCTCCGTCTCACCCCCAATCTTGCCCTCCATACCCTCCCTCCACCGCTGCGGAATAAGCTTCTTCCCCTCGGGCACATTCTCCGTGAGATACTGTGTAATAAATCCACTCTCCGCCAGAGTGATCGGCTCAGTGTTTTCGTCTGCGCCTGCGGGCGTGATCTTGATCACGGGCGACTTGCCCAGTGGATGCACCTTTTCGAGCTCCGGGGGTGCAAGTCTGGTCTCCTTGTTGCGGTGGAAGATTTCTAGTTCATAGGGGAGTTTAAGCTCCTCGAGCAGCCAGAGAATGCGCTGAGAGCGCGACTTGTCGAGCCTAAGCAGTGTGAATACCAGAATATGCTATGTCAATCGTGTATGACGTACCAGTAGAGCTTGACCTTGGGAAGTTCGTTTGAAGCCATTGTGCTTACGATATCGAGATGAAAGATGCTTTAGCTGAATAAATGAAAAGCAATCAGAATCAAGAGCAATTGCCGTTAGTGCTAAGTTACGAGGATTTCTCCATGTTTATACTCTCTCTATCTTAGTTCCGGCAAACCTGCCCGATGTGGCCCGGCCAAATAACTGGCCGATCATGATGACATTGGATGCGCAGATCGGCGGTCGGGAAGTGAGATGCCGACCCGAGGCTCCGAACATGAGCGGTCCGTACTTCCTATTTTGGACATTATTGGATGTCACATCACATGTCGCCGAGCTCATTATTATTCACTTTCAACGTCGGCTCATGTTGAGATTAAAGAGTATGAGTTCTTGTAATGCAGCGCAACTCTGTACGTAGTCTATTTCATGTCCCTGATGCTGCCAATTTCCCACGCCCCTCAAGCCAGATGGGAACCAAACGCCAGATGCTCTATTGGACTCCTTCCGGTCTGCCCGAAATGACATCCTGCCACCGACCGCTTCCTGATCAAGTTCAACAATATCCGTTCTTGTACCTCCACAATGTATTCCGCTATGCAATTGAAATTCTGGGCTGACAGAGTCAACATCCCACGTGCTGAAAGTTGCTCGATGATAATCATCGCCTCCTGGACTTTGTCGCCGGGGCGGCCGCGTCGTTAGCAGCCGCTTCCCGCTTTCGGCTCTGCTTCCTCGATCTCGGTGGCGGCGGCGGTTCGCTGTGCAAGTGTCCCAGCTCCTCCAACGCCGTCGTATTATCCCACGTGAGGCAGCGGTAGTTGGGTGGCTCCGGTGTCTTCTCCCGAATCCGCGTGCTCATCCGCTTGTGGGTTTCCTCCTTCTTCCCAGCCTCGTCCTCGTTTGAAAGATAGGCCTTGCGATTCTCCATATTCTTGGCAATCTTCTCTTTGTAGTTAAGGAGCTCTTTGCGAAGCTTCAGCTCGTTGAACCCGCGAGGATCGAGCCACTTAATGAGTTCATCGACATATTCTGGCTCTGAGATGTAACCCCATTGACGCGCATTGAAGACACTCGTGTTGCTCTCTTCCATGGCTTTCCGCTCCGGAACCGTCATGTTGAACTTAGCCTTGTACTCGTCCTGAAGGTCGACAGGTAGGTCAATATACCCCTCTCTTTCCAGCTCGTCAGGTCCCTGTACCCAGATCAAACCGTTGGCGTAATCGGCCGATGCAGTCGAGCTATCGGGAAGGCCGCCGTATGGCATGCCATTTCGCTCAAACCAGTAGTACCGGTTCCAGAATCGATCCTTGCCAAGAACTCGGGTACGTGGACAGTCGGCTTCGCGCAGGTCGTTGTCGAGAATGGCGATTTCCTCTTCACACTTTTTGATCACATTCTCCTTCTTCTGGATATCCTTGAGCAGCTTGATGAACTGCTTTGATTGAGCTGGGCCCTTGGGAACCTTCTCGACCTTCCCCTTCCCCTTACGGGTCTGCTCCTCTTCTCGCTTGCGCTGCTTGGCTGCCTGTGGTCGTCGTCGCTTCCTGTTCGATGCGGGATCATGCTCTGTTTCCTCACCATCTGCTTCCCTCGAGATGTGCGAGTCATCGATCTCGGTCATCTTCACATCTTCCTCGTCCTCCACAGGCTTCTGCGGTGGTGAAGGCGGCATGTTGTCTGGGAGTAAGATCTTCTTCTGCTCATTAAGCTGTCGCAAATCTTCGGCACTATACGGTCTGTCAGCATATGTTGATTGGAATCTTGCCTGAGCTTCTAAACTTACGCTTGTTTGCGTTGTCGCTGCCATTCAATCTTCTCCTTGCGGTACGTCGTCATGGTCTCGCTGCAATCCTCCATGTAGCCCCGGATGGCCTTGGTCTCGGTTGTCAACATACATATTATCTGTAAGGCTTTGACTCGGTGGTTGACGTCGAGCTCGGCATATCGCTGCCTCACTGTTTCCTGCGTTGAGTCGATACCAGCTGGTGCCAATTGGTGCAAGAGCTCGTCGCAGGTCTCATACTGACGCTCGTTCTTCGATAGTTGATGGAGCAGGCCAACCATGATTCGCTCCCAACCTCCATTGGCAAACTCGCGCTTTCGGAGATGTTCGATCCAATCGTATTCTTTCAAAAGTTGCTCAGCTCGGTGCTTCGTCTCCTCCTCGCTCTCCTTCTCAGCGGCAGCCACCTCTGCGGCCAATCTCTCTGCCTCGAGTTTTGCAAGACTACTGCGGGTGGCACGTCCTACCGGCTTAGGTTCCGGCTCGGGAGTGGGCTGCGCACTGACGTCTTCATCCTCTTCTTCGTCGCTCTCTTCATCTTCAATTTCTGGCAGTGTAATTCGCACCTTGCCGCCGTCGGCTTCCGAGTCGACCAAAACTTTCAGGACCGAGCAATGGATTTCGTCGAGAAGTTGAACTCGCACTTGCTCAGACGCAACACACAGGGCTTCGACATAGTCGTCGAAGGTGAATGAATCCAGCTTGAAAACTTCGCAGTATACGTTGAGAGTATCCCAGGTCTCGAGCAATGGGCCGATCGAATCCATGTCAATATTCTTGTATAGTTCATCTTGTGGCGAACTGCCGTTCTCGACTTTAACGGGCGGGTCCTTGCAAAGGAACTTGAGCGGTGGGCGTTTGCGGTCGTCTCGAGGTTCTAGTTGTAGATCCTCAATGGGGTACTTTGGAGGCGGGGGCGGAGGGGGTGGTGGCGTTGGTTTGCGCTGGATAG
>JAAVUK010000738.1:0-52462 GCA_014899095.1 Fusarium buxicola
AGCTTGGGGGGGTTCGGGGGGTGAGGCTGCGGGGAATTTGTTAGGCCGATCCGAAGACCGGTAGAGACAGGTACCTACCTACCTGGGGGGGTACTCCAACTTACACGTCAACTTGCGATTGAATAGGAGTCGTCATGCCTTTACTTCTGGAGATGGGCATCTAGATTTGAATTGTCTCTTTTCAACATCTTCTTCTTCTTCTGCTCCTGTCTCAAAAGAGCATAAGAAGCTCAGGTGCACCTAGCTAGGGGCCTCTCACTGAGAGCAGCTCTCCTGACACCAAAATCAACTTCAAGATGAAGAGCCTGGGTATTTCGCTCGCAGCAGTCCAACTCCATGATAAGCTACTTGCTAATTCTTCTCAGACATATTCGTAACTGCTCTCCTCATCACCATCCCCTTGGCTCATCTCCTCATCTCCCCCTACACCAAAGTCGAGGAATCCTTCAACCTCCAAGCAACTCACGACATCCTGGTCTACGGTACACCAACGCAGGACATTCAAAACCGCCTGTCGCACACCTATGATCACTTCACTTTTCCCGGAGCCGTGCCTCGCACGTTCCTCGGCGCCGTGCTCCTCGCTGGTCTCGGCCAGCCCATCGTCGCTCTCGTGGGGTTCCAGCATGCGCAACTTGTTGTGCGAGGATTGCTCGGCGCCGCGAATGTGGCTGCGTTACTGACCTTCAAGAATGCCCTGAGGAGGGCATATGGAGCTGGTGTAGCGGCCTGGTGGGTTGTCTTGATAGCAAGCCAGTTCCATATCAACTATTACGTCTCGCGAACGTTGCCAAACATGTATGCTTTTGGCCTAAGTAAGTCTTTCTTTCACTCTTGATGATGGCTTCAAGAAACCTTAGTTGACATGTGAGCCAGCAACACTAGCCTCGGCGTTCCTCTTGCCCCAGACATCTCCCCAGATGGCATCCATCCGCCAGAAGCAATCTATCGCCCTCTTCGTCATCGCAGCCGCCATCTTCCGCTCCGAAGTGGCCATCCTCCTCATCACCACAGCGCTCTACCTCCTTCTTACCCACCGCATCGAGCTTCGCACGCTCTTTCTCGTCTTTCTCGTCTCTTTCACGACCGCTCTCGTCGCCTCGGTGCCCTTGGACTCGTACTTTTGGCAGAAGCCTCTCTGGCCTGAGCTCTGGGGCTTCTACTTCAACGCCGTCCTCGGATCTTCGTCGGAATGGGGCGTTTCTCCGTGGTATTACTACTTCACTTCGGCACTACCTAAGCTTTTGCTTAACCCACTTGCGCCGCTTCTCGTCCTCTTCGCTCTTGTCCAGCCGGGTACTTCACGCGCTGCGCGGGCCCTGCTGATCCCCAACTTGCTCTTCGTCGCTGTCTACTCCATTCAGCCGCACAAAGAAGCCCGCTTCATCTTCTACGTCGTCCCATCCCTCACTGCCGCCGCAGCCCTCGGTGCCAACTTCCTCTCCTCACGCGCCTCTTCCAAGTCCATCATCTACGGCGCAGCATCTCTCGCCATCGCCCTCTCCGTCATCGCCAGCTTCGCCGTCAGCGCCGCCATGCTCCTCTTCTCCTCCCTCAACTACCCCGGCGGCGACGCTCTTGAGCAGCTTTACGCTGTCGCACGCGATGACCCTTCTCCCATAGTCGACATTCACGCCGATGTGTTGACCTGCATGACAGGGCTTACGCTCTTTGGGCAAAACCCCTCTGGTTACCCCATCGCTTTTCCCATCACACCCGAGCCTGGAGCGACTATCCCTGCGTTCGTCTTCGACAAGACAGAAAAGGGAGATCATCTTTATTGGAAGCGCTTTTGGGAACGCTTCGACTATGTGCTGGCCGAGGACCCGAGCAAGGTTCTCGGTGACTGGCATGTCATTGGAGTAGTGACTGGCTACGACGGCATTGAGATCCTCAAGCCAGGGGGTCCAGCTTCGGGAGATGCGGGTGAGGAGGGCTCCATTGGAGGGGAAAGGGTTCTAGGCCTAGGTGCTCGTGTTGCAGCTGTCAGAGACTTGGTCAGAGGATACACAGGCGGCTGGTGGGCTGGACCCCGAATGTCGCCGCGAATCCGAATATTGCGGCGCGGTAGATAAATACCTGGGATAGATATATCACGAGACAAGAGCGAGTTGGGCCATAATCTGTTATAATACATCAGCATTTTTGCAATTCCTATTGATTCGGATAACCAATGCATAAGTGCATAAACTCCCTGAGGCAGCGCCTCTAACACTATCAACAACCCCGCGATCCAACACAACAGTTACAAAAAGGGGGTCCCTGATGGACAACGCCGCCAAACGTCAGTCAACGCTCAGTTGCTGTCCCAGACCTAGCCCAACGCCATGTACCTCTTCTTTCTCATATGCGTTTTCCATCCCAAACCCATCGACTCCCCAACACGTGTTTGAGTCCAAAGATCAACCCCGAAAAGCAGCATCAACAAACAAACTCACAGACCCGCGTGCAACCAGAAACAAAACCCACCAAAACCCCGCCCGCCACATGAAGCTCCCCTGTCTCTTGTCCCCTTCCCTTCCCTAGCCGGCAAGCAAGTCAAGCAAAAGCCGTTCTGTTTAATGCCCCAGGCTCGTGTTGATCGTGTCGCGTGGAGAGTGATTATAGTATATAGGTATGTGCTGATTCGGTGGGTCCACCTCGAAGACTATGACTCTTGTTCTGTGTCACTGCCTTCAACCGTATCGTAATGGTCTTGCACTTCATCGTCGTCGCTGCTTTCGGGACTGGGTAGTTCGCCGAATTTCTTCTTGTATCGCTCCAGGTCCTTGTGTTGGGTCAGGAAGTGGTCCAGGATTACAGCCATCGGGCCTCGAAGCTCATTAAGCTCCTTGATAGCACCGCCGCCAATAGCAAGGTGGCGCATCGCCAGGGTTGAGATGCAGGTCTGATGATGATGGTCAGTCAAGTCACAGCGACGTACTATTCGATGGAAACTCACCTCTATCCTGCTCACTTGATGTTCCATGAAATTAATCAAGAATCGATCCGTGACCTCGCCTCCACGCTGCTTGATCCTTTCAAGTAGTTCCGTCTCGGGTGGCTGCAGCCCAGGGGTGTCGTTTCCTTCCAGGGAGCTGCACAGCATCTCTAGGCGCAAGCTTATGCGCCAAAGAGTCCAGATCATGTCTGGATCAAAGCTGAGCTCGCCTCCAGGAGCAAGGACGGCTGGCTTATCGCCCGTCTCAACCTGCCTCTCGTGCTGCTGGTGGAATTCGATACGTCCAGCCAGGGCATGGGGGTAGAGGGAGTAGACGACTTCGGGATTTTCCAAACCCTTCAACTTCTTCTCGCCCATCTCCTTGACCTCGAAGCCTTGAGAAGTAAGAGATCTCAGATCCTTCCGGATAGCGCTGGCATATGTTTCATCGTCAAAGGCATCTTCGGATCCAGAAGCATTGCCCCGGTCTGTGTCTTGGTAGTTCTCCAGACATCGCTGTATTTCCGAGATGAAATCGGTAGAGACGGTGATTTGTCCACCATCTGCCACGGCAGAGATTCGGGATGCCTTGTTGACCATGGGGCCGAAGTAGTCCATGCGTCGGGTGACTGGATCCGTCTCACTTACGCAGTCTCCAAAATGGATACCCATTCGCACTGACAGACCCTTGAAGATGAGGCCGTTGTCCTTGTCGAGCACTGGCTGGCAAGACACCGAGTTCAAGACTTCTGATGGCCAGCTCACGTCGAGGAGCTGCATTTGAACCGCAAATGTCCAGAGCAGGGCGGATGTAGCTGTTGGAAAGGACACCATAAACGCGTCACCTTCAGTCTTGACTTCGTATCCACCAATTCGCCTCAGCTGGCGACGCATCACTTCGTTGTGGAGTTTGATCGCGGATCGCATGGCGCTCGGGTACATCTCCCATAGGTTGGTTGAGTTCTTGATATCGGTGAACACGATGGACACGTTGCCTGTAGGTGCTGGAATCTCCGCCTCAAGTCGGTTGAGCGATGAGTCAAGAACATCTCCCTTGGTTCTGCGGCCTCTTCTCGTAGAAAGGACCTGGGCCTCGTCGGGAATGCCAGACGGATAAAGCGACATGCTAGCGCCGCGATGAAGTCTGGATCGCTCCACTCGTCGCTTGAGGTCAGCAACGCTGATCATCATGACCATGATTTTTCCGGACGCGCCGTATGCAATGGCGAGATCGCGGAGTTTTTGAGCCGCTCGCATGAGATCTTGACGCTCTGCTCTTGCAACATCGGTGACCAGGCCGGGAGACAGGTACTCCCAAAGTTCCCTAGTTGCTATCAAGATGATGTCGTCCTGCTCCCTGATGGTCATGTTGCTGACATACGGCGCGGCTTGTACGGATGGCATCAGATCAACGTAGCCAAACGCACGCGAAACCTCGAGGAGATCATTCAGTCTTCCATTGCGAGAAACCCATCCGCCAGCTTCGCGAATACGCGATCGTTCACTGGGCTCGGCAGGATCGTGCTTGCGAGTCAGCATCTTATGAGTGCCGTCAGTCTGGATCACCATTGCCTGAGCATCGCCCACGTTTGCAACGAATAGTTCCGTGCTCTGAAGATAGACCACAGTAGCCACTCCACCCGAGTTGAGATCCTCTTTTGTAAGAATCACAGGCTGGCCAGAGCCCCTATGCGCCTTCAGTGGCCGTTCTTCGGAATGCTGAATGGCAATTGTGACGAGGTCTTTGTTGAGTGCCAAAAATGCACGCCGCAGAGCATCGACTGGAGTCTCATTGGAGCGCGTCTTCAGCGCCTTCAGTTCAAGGGCGAAAATGTGGCCAAAGTTCTCGTGGAGGTACTTGGCGATCTTAGATCCTCCGCTGGACAAAGCCTGTCCGTCAAACAAGCCCAAGAGCATCTCGGTTTCGGATGCATTGAATCTGGGCACGACCAGGTCAACAGTAGACAGGTGCTCATGTTTGCCTAGAGTATCGGCCATGCCATAAGGCAGGTGGCCTGCCAACGAGCCTGACGTGCGAACACGTCTGTCCTCGCTCTGATCAGGGATGCTTGGTTGAGTGAGGGTAACATCCATAAGACCTAGGATGCGCAGGTTAAGCAGACGACTGAAGTCGGTATACTCCTCACGATTGACAGCACCAGGCCCACTAGGGCCAAATGCTGTCTGCTTAATCTCCAAGCGCTTGTTACCAGAAAGGTTCAGGTATCTCAGGTTCGGGTTGAGATTCCAGTTCCAGTCGTAAGGCACGTTAGAGATGTTGTATTTCAGGAAATTGCTGCCACAATCAAGGACGGCAAGGTTCTTGGCCCGGGAAATATCGGCTGGCAAGTTGGTGAACCTGTTGCCATTGATGTACAGCGCCTGAAGTAAACTGGACTCCTCCAAGTCGTCAGCCGGTAATGTCGTGAGTGCATTTCCAGACAAGTAGAGTTCGACGAGTTGTGGCCAACTCTTGATCGATCTCTGAGGCATGTCGCTAATCTCGTCGTTATACGACAGATTGAGTACTCGCAGTTCCGAAAGTAGTGTGATCTCATCAAACACGTCATCATCAAGACGGTTGTCGGCTAGGTGGAGGTTTCGCAAAGATCCAGCAAACGTGTTAGTAAGCCTCGACGAAATCCCAGAATCCTTCCTCGGGTTTGTTGTTTGAGCGGCAGCTGATGGTGTAGCAGACCTCGACACGACTGACGTTTTCCGGCCACCCTTCCCGTAGACAGACACAACCGAACTCTTACGATCGCCGACCGAGAGGGGAGATGGGCCGACACTTAGCAACGTGCTCGAATTCTGACTCGGCCTTCGATCATCAGAAAGCTCTTCTGAGCTTGGCGTGGCCGACAGCGTTCCAAGAGGAGCGGCTCTTCCATTCACAGGTGGAGGAGCTGGATGGGATTCGTCACCAGGTATCCGCGGTGCTCTGGAAGCCGGCTTGGGGAAGTGTTCGAGGACATTGGAAGAAGCGTTGAAGGTTTCGAGTCGGTTGGCCCACCAAAGCTCCATCGGCAGCTTGGAGATGTTGTTCCCTCGCACATTGAGCACCCTCAGCTCGGTCAGACAGCCAATTTGGGCCGGCAGTTCTCCCACCGAGTTGTTGGCGATACTGAAATGTTCGAGCCTGCTCAGGGTGCCGATCTCCTGAGGTAGCGAGACAAAGTAGTTTTTATCCAGAATTAAGTGCTCAAGGTTTATCATATGTGCGAAGGATGAGTCGATACTGGCCAGCTGTGCATTCGACAGGTTCAAGGTCTTGAGCGTGGGCATTGGGGCCACGATCTCGAATTTGTTGAGAGGATTCGAGTTGAGCTTCAGCTGGCGAATCGACTCAAATTGTCCCACAAAGGCCGAGATACAATTGTGATCGGCGGATAAGATCTCCAGTTTCGGCAGTTCTGAGATGATGTCAATACTCGTGATACCGTTGTACTTGATATCAAGCTCGCGCAAACTGATTAGCTGTCCAAACGACGCGGGCACAGCGTGCGTTAGCCTGTTGTTGGTTATCAGTAGCTTCTCCAGGTTCTTTAAGCCGCCGATCTCGTGAGGAATTGTCGCGATGCCGTTGAAACTCAGGTCAACGTCGACCAGACTCGGAAGGCTGCATAGGAACGTCGGGAATTTGTCGAGAAAGTTGGAGGAAATGTTCAGAGAGCGGAGTGACAGATATGCTCCAAAGTAAGACGGCAGGTGCTTGAGACGGTTGTTGGCTAGGTTCATCTTCAGCATCCCAGTTAGGGTGTTGAGTTCAGCATGTTCCAACTGCTCCAGCCGATTGTTGGCGACATCCAGGAACGTCAGTTTGTTTGCCCGACTCAAACTCAGCGGCAATTTCCTTGCTTCATTGTTGTTGAACTTGATATCTCGAAGATGCTTGCAAGACTGGATAAAGTCTCGGGGGACGTCGAGCGAAAGATTGCGCGAAAGATTCAGCGAGATGATCTCTGTAGCCTTGGAATACAAGGATATGGGAATAGTGATGAGATTGCGACCAGAAAGGTCAACATAGTTGAGTTTCTGGGCTCGAGCTAGACCCATGTCGGTAGTCTTGGCGTGAAAGTCGCTCTCTCGTGCCGACAGGAACATGAAGCGACAAAGGTAGCTGTTGTCTTCTCGGCCGAGATCCTCAATCTTGTCCTTCTCCTCATAACCAACTTGTTGTAGCAGACGCTTCTGCATTAGCAAAGGTCGCTCGGGGGGCGTCAACACCCGGATGAGATCATGCTTCTTCATGATGATATGGTAATTCTCCAAGCCGTCGACCACATAAGTCTTCTTGATGACTTGAGATATGACGTCCGTAACACTCGAGTCCAGGGACATGGAATGGGTTGAAAAGGTTCCATCTGAGCGAAAGATCCGGATACAATATGGCGAGCCCTTTTCCTCCGGCCGAGGCGGACTGCCAATCTCGTCGATATCGGGCCCGTCATACGAGTTGTCTTCAGTATTACGCCGCACTGCCCAGCTGTCCGGAGCGTCCCATCGTCCCTTAGGGGCCATCGAAACTATCGAGTCGGTGCGATCACCGTCAACGTTGTTAACGAAGCTGATGTCCATAGGTGTGAGCGGGGGAGGCTTAGTCAGGATACCCTCCATGTCGTTGAGGTTAGTGTCGAGAATGTACATGTTGTTAGGATCATTGCGATCGGTTGGGCCAATTGATTCTTCGACAAAATCGTGTGGGCGGTGAGTTCGACCCTTCTTAGAGAAGGGGAATTTATTGTTGAAGGTCGCTCCGCGCTGTCCAGGACCGGGTCGTGCTTCCGGAACATCGCTACTCTCTCCAGGGCCGAACGTCGCCCCCGGGAGCTGTAATACCGAAGGCGACAGCTCAGGGCGATACAATTCCGGCTTGGAAGACTTGGGTTGTAGGGACCTTGTGGACTGGGGTAGGTCGCGAAGCCTCGCAGTTTCGTCCTTATCTTTGTGATGTCTTCGAAACCGCCCAAGTAGTCCGCGCTTGCCGTGGTGGCCGGGGGACGTTTGTCCGTCCACCTGCCCTGATTTCGAGCTCCAAGTCATTCCTCCGCTTCTAGTACTTGGCGTTGGGCTCTGCCCTCTCGACTTCGTTGAATACATTGCGACACTGCTGCCTCCGCGATCGCGCGGGAGCTGATTACCGGTAGCTGTATCTTCCCTACTCAAGCTTGGTCTCAGAGTTCGAGGATCATCGTTGCTCTTGTGGTGTCGGTGATGGTGGCCGGGCATGTGAACGATGGAATGGCCCGACCTCGAGGATGAGGATGTTTTGGGAGGGACTTGGGAGGATCCCTCGTTTACGTATCGCTCTCGATCAGGTCCGGTCAGGATGTCTCGTACGGGGGCTTCGCCATATCGCGCAATATCCTATCAAAGACGAGGTTAATCAAGGAGCTCCAACTTCAAGGAGCGCATTCAAGAGGCCATCAGCTACAAGAGCAGAGACAAAAACATAGTGAGGGAGAAAATAAGGGAGGAATGGATCGATGGCGGGCGAGACCAGCGGGGCAGCGGGTAGCTAGGGGAATGAGACAGCAAGGCGTATGGCGGACGTACATTGTTGTCCTGGTACAGAAAGGGCACAACCTCTGGCGCTGGAACGGGCGTTCTTGGTCTCGAAGATGATGGGGAGCCATCTCGAGTATGATCGGTGGCATTGGAGTAGTTGCGATCCCTTTGAGTGGGGCGGCTGTGGCTGTAAGAGCGCGCACGCTGGTCCTTGCCCATGAGCGAAGTGGGTAGGCTACTTTCGGAGCTATCGCGTCCAGGGAATTCCTCGCCAAAAAAGCCCTGGAGCTTGCGAAAACCGCCACGGGTCACACTGGTTTTGGAGCCCTGGCTACTCGCAGTGAGTACACTGGCGGCGGATGGCCGCCTGCCATCAAAATATGATGCATCTGGAAAATCTTGAGATGCAGCGCCTGGACGGGCATTGGCAGGGTGGCCCGGGGAGAGCTGGGAGGCGAGAGACAAGTTGTCGCTGGAATCGTTATAGAAGCTGGTCGGCATGGTGGAAGAAGGCGTGGAGGAACCGTCGGGGTTCATCCACGGTGCAATATGAGGGTTGGGACTGCCAGTCGGCGGATTGTGATGGATCTGAGGTACTCGGGAAGTCTCGAGAACGGCAAGCTCGCGTCGGTAATTGGTAAAGTCGCTCATGCGACGGTCTTTGGATGCGACATTGGGACCGCCCCGGGCGGCGAACGTGGTGGCAGTCGGGGAGACCTGAGGCTCATCCTTGGAGGAAGACCTGAAAGACGCAAGAAGCCGTTAGCTAGAAGACGGGAGGTGGCGGCTGCGGGAGGCGAAAGGAGCCGCGACGGGCGGGAGATAGAGAATGGGGGACAGGATGCGGAAAATGGGGGGCAACATGCGAATACTCACCAGTGGTTCATCAAAAAGGCATCGTCATCGGCGCTGAGGCGAGCAGGAGGAAGCCGTCGGCGAGGAGTGGAGGATAGAGCCGAAGTAGAAGTGGAAGCGGAGGAAGCTGCTGGGACAGCGGGAGCGGCGGCAGCGGAAGATAGAGTTGGTGCTGGAGTTGGGGCCGGATTGGGAGTAGGCGAGTAAGTGGGAATGGGAGTGGAGGTAGCGGAAGCGGGAGCAGTGGAGGTGGTCGACGACGACGAGGGCTTCACAGTGACGGCGGAGTAGGTGCTGTCGGTGCTTGTGCTGGAGCTCGTGAAGGAGCTGATGCGATTGCCGGCGTCATTCCTGGCCATGGTCGCCAGGGCGTCGATGGCGTTGATGGCAGGGCCCTAGGCCATAAGGTCCGGATGAGGACAGCACGGGGCAGCTGAGCATACGCGGTGGAGAGAGGGAGAGCCCATATGGTGGATGGTGGATGGGTTCGGGGTGCGAGTCGCAGGCGGCGGGGGTGTCTAGGTAGGTAAAGGTAAAAGGTATGGAGTATGTAGAACAAAGCGTTTCGTTCACGTCATGTCTCGTCGCGTCCGGCGGCCAGGTAGGGGAGAGGCGAGAGGGCTGCGATATCTGGAGATATCGTTAAGAGGTTGTGAGGTCCGGAGGAGTTGCGACGGAGGCTCGCTCGACAACAGGAGGATGAGTGAGGACCGAACGCAAATGGAAATGCAAGAATACAGCCAGCGCTTGCTGCTTGGTTCTCCCGACATGGAATTAATTATCGACGATGAGGTGCTGGCGGCTTTGGTCTTGGGCGCTATGACCGGGGGCGGCGACCGGGGTGGGAAGAAAGAGGTTGGCTGCGAGCTGGTTGGTTGGTCGAGATGACGCGGGATCCACGGGGGGCAGAGCAAGCGTGCCGAACAAGGTACCGAGTGGTCACTCCGTACTCGGTACCTTGAGCAATGGAAGATGGGATTCAGGTGTACCTGAGCAACAGGGGGGAATGGTCCCCGTCTCTGGAAGCGATTTTGTTGATCTTGATCTAAGAGGGCGTGTGATAGCTAGGTGGTTAAGCTTAACTACTACAACCATCTAATAGGCAAATGTTCTTCCTTCAAGGCCACTCATCGAGAAGACACATACGGATATTATCATGTTTCCCACTGCAGCAAAGAAACCGTCCCGTCTATCCGTAGGTATGTCAGGCAAAGTCCTGGCATCAAGTACTTTGACCCATGTATCCCCAAGTAGTGACCTTTCGATCGGGCGATGCGATAGGTACTGGTGTGGAATCGCACGTACCACTCCAAGCGGGTACTAAGTGAGCTAGCTGCCTTAGCCATTGCCGGCAGCTGGGACAAAAGTTGAGACACAGACAGCCTTGAAGTACACGTAGTAAGCCTCTAGCTCGACAAGAAGCCATTACATATCGTGAGACTCCTCCTGACTCTCTCAATCTCGCTCTGATCTGAATTTCTCTTAGCCTACCAGCGCGGGGATCCCTTGTTCACGCCAAACAGGAACCAAATCACCCTGGGGGGTTCTTTGTCTACCTAGTTTCCCGTCGTTCAACAAAGATCCTATATTCGCACTGAAGAATAAAAGGCCGCCAGCCAGCCCGTTTGCAGGCTGGCAGCGGGCTACCATGTACTAAGTAGGCCCATGCTCCGCTCGCAGTCGGGGTGTTTGAAGCTGCCCGCTGTTTCTTTTTTCGGATCCCCCATGGGATTTTGCTTTATTAGGGTCTTTGACCTCGGGTGTTGCTCAAGTTGGTTTGTGCCGGGGACGGACGGACTCACACGATCTTTTTGTCGGCTTCCCAGCCTCTGGCACCAACCATTCCACATTTAACTTTTTTTGCTGTTCCATTTCTGGCATAACTACGGATACCTCACGTTACGGTTCTGGGTCAATGATCCAGTTGTAACGTTGAATTTCCGGTGACAAGGGGACCTTTCCATGTGGGTTGTCATCCATGGATAGGTAGCTGACATGGCCTCGAAGGTCCAACAAAGATAGGCAAAACTGGCATTTGTCGCATCTGTTTATGGCTGTACGGATACAGATAAAGGCAGACTTGAGCCGTCAAGGTATTATGCAATCGGCCAAGCGCTGCAATCCCCTCCGCTTCCGCCTTTGCTTCCGCTTCCCGCTGCAGCAAGCCTTTGGGAGCATCAGCCACCACCTAGGTACTGTACCTAGACTAAGAGCCCAGCCCTATCTCGGCCATACCTTATGTCGAGACAGAAACACAATGGCACGACGCTACGGTGTGGTTTACAGTACTTTCGTCCGAGAACAAGGCCGTTTTGAGCGGGATTCTGCCGAAATCAGTCAGCCTATTGCCTCTAGTCCATCGTCTTCTCTCCGCGCTTCTTTCTTCTGCTGACGTCGCTTTGTGTTCGCCTATTGCATTAGGTGGTTCGCGAGGTACGGAGTGACCTTGAATTCGTAGCATGTCCCTTGAGCGATCTGTGCGTCCTACATGTACTCTACTCTGCTGGGCAGTACATGTCTGTACGTACATGATTGATTGCATGGATCCCAATGCGGGCATGCGGTAAGATCCTGCATCTGCTGGTCCTTTAGCAATGGCATGTGGTTCTTAAACGAGCGGTCCATTTGCGAGCTGGACACCGCAGCTGGAGTAACAAATGCACATGTTCATTTGGCTGTGATCAAGTACTGCTACGCATGCCCTTGGTCCTGGTTGTCTAGGATTATAATTTGCTTCCAACTGGGAGCTCGCACCTTGATTCTGTAGCCCATCCTCAGCTTCAGGTTGTCTATGTATTGTATCAGAGTGATCCATCTGACCAACTGTTGGCTACCTACCTAGGTACTCTACCAGAGACCTTGGTGCAGTCTATCCAACTTTGCCCCACTGCGGCTCCACGAGCAGCGCCAACAACATCCCTGTGATAAGTTGAACACCAGAGACGTTTTAAAATCTCGCATGGCTGAGCTCCAATAACCTTAGACCTCTCATGCTGTTGGGAAAGCTACTGAACAGTTTACCCTAGAGAGGGGCTGACCCATTCATTGATCTGCAAAATCTCTCCGGGAAATACTCCGTACCGCCTATTAATCAGAACGCGAGATGCCGCTGCTATCCTCTCTTGATTGTTCCTCCGTGAGCTGCTTTCTTAAGGACCAACTGGGGCAGGACGCTGTGTGACGAAGCCACTTTCACCACACAACACCAAAACCCAAGTGTCGCCCCACGAACCCCACCAACTTGACATAAGCTGGCCGGTGTTGGAGTTGATATCCAGCACGCTCCCGACTGACCAAAGGTACCTTGCTACAGAGTATCCAAGACCCACGTCACTTGAACACAGCATTGATAACCTCACAGCAACTATGGATGTCTCAAATCAGAAGCTTCCAGCCTGGTGGAAAGAGAGCTCAGTGTACCAGGTGTACCCGGCATCCTTCCAGGACTCGACGGGCTCCGGAGTTGGTGATCTTAAGGGTATCATCTCTCGCGTTGACTACCTCAAGAATCTGGGGGTCGACATAGTATGGCTATCGCCCATCTTCAAGAGCCCTCAGATTGACATGGTGTGTTGCCCTTCATAAAGAACGGAAACCAATGACGCGAGCATATACTGACAACGAAGCCAAGGGGTATGATATCAGCGACTACTACACCATTGACCCTCCCTACGGCGATGTAGCAGATGTTGATGCCCTCAAGGAAAAGCTTCACGAACGAGGAATGAAGCTCGTCCTAGACCTAGTAATGAACCATACCAGCGACCAGCACGAGTGGTTCAAAGAGTCCCGCAAGTCCAAGGATAACCCCTACCGCGACTGGTACATCTGGCAGCCTGCAAAGTATGATGCGGAAGGCAACAGAAAACCTCCAAACAACTGGCAGGCTCACTTCCAAGGTAATATTCCCGTGACTCGTGTGCTCAGATCTGGAGCTTACTCTCACCATAGGAGACGCATGGGAGTACGACGAGACCACAGATGAATACTATCTGCATCTCTTCTGCAAAGAGCAACCAGACCTCAACTGGGAGAACCCCACGGTCCGGAAGAAGGCTCACGAGGTCATGCGCTTCTGGCTCGACCGCGGAACCGATGGCTTCCGCATGGACGTCATCAACTTCGTTAGCAAGGACCAGTCATTCCCGGACTCGGACCAGCCTGTGCTTCGCGGGCACGAGTTCTACGCCTGCGGTCCTAGGTGCCATGAGTACCTCAAGGAGATTGGGGACGTTCTCCAGGAATACGATGCTTTCAGTGTCGGCGAGATGCCCTGTGTTCACGATGAGCGTGAGCTGATCAAGGCTGTCCGCTCCGACCGCGGGGAGCTGAGTATGATCTTCCATTTTGAGCTGTAAGTCAACGTCCTTATCCTGCCGTCCTTTCTCAGCCGACTGAACGAAGCCTAGAATGGATATCGATCACGGTACAGGAGGAAAGTTCACGCCCAAGAATTGGAAGTTGTCTGAACTCAAGGATACCACACACAAGTGGCAGAAGTTCATGTACGACAACCAGGGTTGGAACGCCTTATATCTGGAAAACCATGACCAGCCACGATCAGTCAGCCGTTTCGTTCATGACGATCCTCAGAATCGCGTTGCAAGCGCCAAGTTGATCGCCATCTTTCTGGGTTTCCAATCAGGCACGCCGTTCATATATCAAGGCCAGGAGATTGGCATGACCAACGTGCCCAAAGATTGGGGCTTAGAAGAGTACAAGGACATTGATTGCCTCAGTCACTTGAAGTAAGTCAGAGAGCCCTCAGGCCAGAACCATGGCATGCTGACAACCATACCCAGTGTGAACAAGGACAATGTCGATACTGCAACCCTCAACTCTTTCAAGGTCGAGTATCAACGCAAGTCTCGCGACAACGCCCGCACCCCTATGCAATGGGACACAAGCCCCAACGCAGGCTTCACCACTGCTGGCGCCAGGCCCTGGATGCGCGTCAACGACAACTACCGGGAGATCAACGCCGCCTCTCAGACATCAGACCCGAACTCCGTGTACCACTGCTGGCGCCGCGTGTTAGAGAAGCGCAAGGAGCACGTGGACATCTTCGTCTACGGCGACTTCCAGCTCGTCGACGAGGCGAACCACAAGATCTTTGCGTACTCACGACGGGCCGATAATGGGGATACCGCGCTTGTGGTGTGCAACTTTGCTGCTGAGACGGTTGCATGGACCTTGCCGAGTAAGGCCCGAGAGGTGCTGATCAGTCCTACCGAGAGGACGTTGGAGGATGTGAATGGCGGGGAGATCCAGCTCGCTCCTTGCGAGGCCTTTGCGCTTCTCTTGTAAGGGAAAGAGGTAAAGGGGATGGATATCAACGTAGTCTAGGTCTCGAACGTCCCCCAAGGGAGCGTTGGGGACTGGCTTAGCATTGACAGCCTCGTAAGAACAATAGCTGCATCTATTCACTCCATGACCTCTAAGCGCCCATGTAAATGCCGCGAAAGCTGTGCAGATCATGCTACACTTACATCTTCTAGATGGCAGCCATCATCTTGCATCTGAAGTCCCGTCAGGCTGAAGTCCCGTCACGCCTCCTCATGTATCATCTCACCAACGGCCTTGCTCTCCTCCATAATCTCCCTCGCCTTTGTAGCCGACACATCCATGTCCTCCATAATCAGCTGAACAGCGAGTTCAGCTACCAACACGGATTGGATGAAAGCCGCTGACCCGCGCCCGGCAATGACGCGGTCGTTTACAGCCTTCTCCTTCAAAAGTTCGCCAAACTCTTCCACCAGGTAATCGCACATAAGTTTGCAGCCATGCGGGCCGTAGTACCCAGGGTTCAGATTGCCCTCCTTCTTGAGTGATCTGGCCTGGCCGGTTTCGATCTTGTCTGCGAGAATATCGCGGAAGTATGACGGCTTGCCATCGACAACCCTTGACAAGTATTTTCGGTGGTCATCAAACCGGTGCTCGAGACGTCTCCAATCAACGTGGGGATATCCTCTTTCACGCCAGGTCTCCATGGCCGTTTCCTTCCTGTGCTTCCGACAGAACTTGGTCTGCATTTGCACATTCAATCTTTTCCCCTTAGAGTAGTCCTTCAGGGCTGTTTCTGAGACGAGATCCCCACACCAAGGACACTGTGTTACGTTGGCTTGGGGATTTTCATCCTTGTCAGGCATGGCCTCGGTGACTGATTCCATGTCACTAAACAGTTCCGTGTCCGACAGAATCGGCGAAGATTTCATGTTTGAATCGGGACCATCTTCCAGTTTAACGTCTACACTTGCACTGTCTTTCAGACTTTCCTGGCTGGGCTCAGGAACGTCAGCAGGAATTATAAACGCAGCACGTTGGGCCTTAGGGGACCCTGGACGCGATTTTGCCTTCTTCCGTGACTGTCTCGTCAGTGGGAGCCTGCTCCAGACATTCTTTTGTTGTTGTGATGATGATGGCCTCCGGCTCAAATCATCTTCCTGTGAGAGCTTGATAACCTGCGAAGCCGAGTCTTTGGTTGGTGAGGGGGAAAGCTCGTCTTTCGGAACAACGACCTTTGACTTGCCTCGCTTCTCAGGACTGTCAAAAGCGTCTCCCGGAGCACCTTTTAATACAGCTTTGCTTGATTTCTTGGGACTGTTGAAAGGTTCCTTTGGTATGGCTTTGAACTTGGCTCTGCTTGACTTATGGGGACTGGCCAGTGAGTCATGGCCATTCGCGTCGCGGATTGTGATCTTTTGGCTGGAAGCCCGTGTTTTGCCTGCTGGAGAGTCAGCGGGATTATGATATATGGTTATCCAGGTCTTAAAACCTTTTCTTTCCTGCGACTCTTGCGATCCCTGTGACCCTCGCGAACCTCGCGACGTTTGCGAACTTCCATGCTTGGAACTGTAAGTTGACTTGGCCTTTGTCGTCCTAGTAAAGCCTCGTTCATCCTTGAGGTGGTCTGCTGTCTTGGCCGCCGTGCTAGCAGCTTGCTTTCTTCGCTTGGTGCTTGAAGATGAAGTCACCTCAGTATCCTCTGTCGCTGAATGCTCGACCATCAACTGGCCAGTATTCCGGGTACTGTTCCTCCGAACCTTATCAGTGCCTGAGCTGGGAAAGGCTGTGCGCTTGATATCACCCCGTTTTGAACTTTGTGGCTCAGAATCCTCAGATGCCTCAGCAGGAGACCCGTGACTGGAGCCATTATGCTTCAGCGATAACGAATTTGTCGAAGGAATTCTGGCTTCATCTTCGTCGTCAGATGATACTGGCGGAGCACCATCTTCGACGACTTGCTCGAGCTTCCGCTTGCGAACCTTGGCCTCTTGGGTTTTGCCTCTGACGGTGGAAAGAAGAGGAGGTGGATTCTGCTTCCTGCTCATGCCCAATCTGAACCCGGTTGATGCCATGATTGCGCCCCCCTTCACTTCTTTCGGTCCGTCTTAGAGAGATATGTGCTTTTCTGGCGACAAGCAACAAAGACGACCCTGGCGTTGACTGTTGCGAGGGTTGCACGCCTGGGCTGGGATGGGATACCAAGTTGTCGACACCCGGGCCGTCCTTGCAAGAAACTGGGAAGAAGAAATGAGCGGTCTATGAAGCCTTCATAGGAGCGAGCTGAAATTAAGCGAAGCAAACTGAATGCAGGGCGACGTGTGGCCTGTGCTGCAGGTGATTCATTCATTCATTCATTCATTCAATTGAAGTCACTGAATTCATTCGGGCCAAGTTCCCCATGGCATGTTGGCACCCGGACGCGTCGACAGACGCGCTCCTGCCATTTCCACCCCGCCCTGTCGGGTGCCTTGTCGGGTGCCTTGTCACTGGAAGGTTTAGCGCTGTCAGGCAGCTGGCATTAGCGCTGCAAGGACGCTCCAAGCCGCTGCAGGACCTGGAGGGACCTGGAATGAAAGGGGGGACTCCCGGACCGTTTGTTGACCGAGGTGCTTAAATTGAACTGAAGCTGTCTACTACTGTACAGTAACCTTCAACAGCACCTTGCGGTTCAAGGGCACATGTTGATGTACTTGTCTCGCGGATACATCGAGCCGACTTCTTCAAAGCTGAGCATATCGTGCGTCCGCTTGGTACCCATCGAAAATGGCCCTTAACCGGAAGTATGCGGCCCTCCCAGATCTGGTGAGCTCCTCCAACAAGGCTGATTGATTGTTGAGCTGACTATTGCTAGGATTCCGCTCCAGATATCTACGAAACGCCTGAACTCACGGACGACAACTCTACGGTTCCCGTGTGTCTATCTATGTTACCCGGTACAGGATTCTCTGCTCACACATTCTCTAGACCACCGCCGCACGAACCCAATCAGATGACGAATTCTATGATGTGGAGGACGACACTCCAGGTATCTCGCGATCCCGTTTACGAATAGACGAGGCCCGCTCCCGCTTCCTACCTGCGAATGTCGACGCAAACGGAGTGGACTTTTCGGACCGAGTCGACGGGAAACGCAAGTCGTACAAAGCTTCCAGTCGAAGGCAACGCATACTGCAGGACGGTACTGAAGAGCTGGGCGACCTATCCGATGACGACGATGACGAGAGCCTGGAACGACGAATCGCCCGTCTAAAGCGCGAGGTGGAGGAGGCGAAGGACGAATATGCGAAGCGAAAGGCCGAATCCTCAGCGCAGGCTGATACCAATGCGGCCAAGAGCGACGAGAGACTAACCTCACTCAGTCAAGTGTTGGATGAGATATCGAAACCTACCGGGCGTCGAGTTCCGGCTCACACCCCGAAGCCAGTCCAATCTTCGAGCGGCGAAGAGAAATCCGAAGCACCAGTAGGAGAAGATGCGACATACACCGTGACGTATGCGCCAACATACGAGCAAAGTCACGCTCTAGCCAAGGCAGCTGACTTTGACCGTCGGTTGTTGATGCTAGAGAAGGGTCTGGGGATCAACTCATCCTTGATGCCGGAGGCTGACGCCAATGGACTCCCCCGAGCAATCCTACCCACACTGGATTCCATGAACAAGCAGATCTCAACACTGGCCGAAGCCTCCACTGCCAACCTGGATACGATAAGTCGACGAGTGCGTACCCTGGCTCAGGAACAAGAGAAGCTCAACGACTTCCGAGAGAAGGCCAAGTCTCTAAGAGAAGATCTCGGCCGAAACGCTCCCACGGCCCCCACCGAAGAGTCTGAGCAAGAAGCCAAGATCAACGCCCTGTACGGCATTCTACCCACGATTGAGAATCTCACTCCTATTCTTCCTCCTCTTCTGGATCGATTGCGATCTCTTAGAGCCATCCACACAGATGCCGCAACTGCGAGTGACACGTTGAGCCGTATCGAGAAGCAACAATCAGAAATGTCCGCTGAGCTGAAGCAGTGGAATGACGGCCTTGAAAAGATCGAGGCTGCTATGAAGGAAGGCAATGTTTCTATCGAGGATAACAAGAAAGTCATGGAGGAATGGGTGAAGGACCTGGAGGAGAGAATTGAGGATTTATGAATAATGATGCATTGGCCAGATACCCTATCAAACAGTTTTGTGTCACCTCGGTTCAAACCCATGAATTCAATAAACGTACGCAGTACTTGGTTATTTTATTTGCCAGAAGAATAAGATGATGCTCGTGGAGCTGAATCTCGACAATGGAGCTCGAATGATAAGAGAGCGGCAGCGCCACAGTGGCTGGTATATGCACAAGCCACTAGATAGGTACCTTAGGTACAGGAAGCCTGTCTGGTTGATCGGATAAAGGTTGTTCCCTTCCTACACAAACCGCGCGCCGCTTCCGTCGGCTGCTGTGGTGGGGTAAGGGCTTGGGCACACGAAAACCCTGAAAACCTCACCAAAAAGTTACGTCCCAATCAAGCCTCAATCTCCAGCTCACGTCCGCGACCACCGACTATCCACCAACTTCTCACAGTACGGCGACAATCCCGGTCCCACGCGCGCTTCTCTCAGCTCACCGTCCTTCAGGTCGCAAAAATGGATTCCTCCAAGCAGCCCGTCAAGCTCGTCAAGGTTACCCGAGTCCTCGGCCGAACCGGTGCGTCCCCACGACTCCGAATTTTGATATATATAAAAACATCACGAAAGACGGAAGGAATCACAATCTGACAAGTTGGCTAGGTTCTCGCGGTGGTGTCACCCAGGTCCGCGTCGAGTTCATGGACGACCAGACCCGATCGATCATCCGAAACGTTAAGGGCCCAGGTACGATATACAGCGAAACATTCCCCCGATGCGAGCGAGTGAAGAGTAAGAGTGCGGTGCTGACATGCGACTTTGCTGCGACACAGTCCGTGAGGACGACATCCTCTGCCTGCTTGAGTCTGAGCGCGAGGCCCGACGACTGCGATAAGTGTGCGTTCTGGGGAGCAAGGGGTTCTTGGACGACGGAGAACGACGGATGGTCTTTGCATGCTAAGGCGGGCGCGCCTTGAATTGGGACATTACCTGGAGCTGCGTCACCCGCACTCCAGTTTCATTTGTTAGAGGAGTCACGGATCTGGCATCGCGAAATCCAGAACAATTCTTCTGCAGCATGGAATCCGACTACGAAAAGTGAATTTTTGGCTCTTCACGTCCCGTCTCGAGTTCAGACAGCAATTCATCTTCAATCGACCCACGTGTTACGATCATGTCTACGATCTTGATTTTTACCGTTGACATAGCAACAGGAATTATGCCATTTCTCTTCTCGCTCTCAGCGCCGTCTTTATGAAATTCCGTGTGCTCCCCATACTAACCTCGCTTCATCTTGACATCTGATCACGTGAACACCTCCAGCCTCAAATTTGGGCGGGGCGACTAAAACATTTTCTATTTCTTCATCATTCAAGAAGCCCAAGTTTCTCATGCTCTCACAACTCTATTGGTAAGTTACCTTGTCTTCTTTTACACACCTTCCTCTGGGAATGATGCTTAATAGCATGTATTACCTGAATACACCATTGATGTACCATTTATCACCAAGATCTCTGACCCAAACTCCTTTACTCCACTGTTGTCAAACTTCATGATTCTCGACGGTCGACTAACAGATTGAAGAATCATATAGGCACATCACTGCCACAATGGCTTCGGTACCCAAACCCCCGCCTGGTCACTTCAATGTTCTCTACTTTGCAAGCGCCAGCTCCTTTACTGGGAAAGACTATGACGTTCTGCCCGCCACCATGCCACTACAGAAGCTCTTCCTGGAGCTGGAGTCGAGGTATCCCGGCATGAGGGCTAAGATCCTCGACTCGTGCCTCGTCACTGTCAACCTTGACTATGTAGAAGTGTCCAGTAAGGAGGGCGTCGATGGCACCGTGATCCATGAAGCAGACGAAGTGGCTATCATCCCTCCCGTCAGCTCTGGTTGAAGGATATCAGGCGCATCAATTGCATGGAAGATCGCCCGGTACACCCGTGTCTGTGACCCCGTCTGTCGAAATTCTGTAGCTGCGTGACGATCCGTTTTGCAGAACCCGTCTCCTAAGGGCTCCCATCACCTGAGTTGCCAGGCCGATTCCCAGGTAGCAAAGGTTCACTCTCGCCATCTCTCCAGACCAGGACCCTCCGCCAGCGATGCTTCTGCAACCGCCACCATCCAGGATGCTGCTTGTGATACCGGCGGAGCCAGCGAATGGCTGTCACAAGGACAAAGACCAACAGGACAAAGACCAGAGTAGATGCGATCGAGATGATGGATGTGAGGCTCGTTATGGATGAGACCTGACATCCAAGAGGCCGCGTACGTAGCTCCCATCGCTCCGCCCAATGCGGACACACGTTCTCGTCGTACGCTGGCGCCAACAGTGGGATCTTGTGGGAATTTGGCACGCAGGACCATGTCTGTCAATTTGATAAGCAAGCGAACTACTTGGTGTAGGCCGTCTGAAGCTTTGAGTAGAGACAGACCTATGTCAAAGGGAGTCATACAAAAGGACACCAGCTACATTGCTCAGCTGCAAGACAGTTCTGGCACGTCTGCCGTGACCAACAGCGACGGAAATGCTCGTCCTGATTCTCGGACGAGGTAAAGTTGGCCCACGAAGCTTGGATCTCATCATAGGATAACGAAGAAGGATTCATCGTCAAACACCAGAACAAGAATATATGGTGTAGTGTAGTACGTAGACTGGTCAAGTCAATACGAAAGTAGGTATGAATATGAGGGCAAGTAGGTCGTCATCTGCTTGAAAGTCGATTTGATCAATGCGGGGAAGGTTTGGAGAATGAGCCTCATCGATCGAGCCCCTGCAGCCGCACGCCATTTCCGCATGCAACTGGAACAGCTTCTACTCAGCTTCGATGAATAAACGTCGCGCCGTATATTGATAGATGCAATATGGTCTGTGAGGGCATCAGTCAAGTATATAAGAATAGGTAGGTAGTGAGCTAATAATACATGTTGTAAGTTTACCAAAGTGCATTGTGAACCAACTTCAAAATGCTGGCACATTTGCCTTTTTGATCTGCCGAGACTTTCGCAATCGCTGCTTGACCATCCTCATCTCCGCTCGTCGTCTCCTCGCCCACTGTTCCTTTGCTTCCCGCAGGGGCTCGTCGCCCAAGTTCTCAAAAGGCATAAGGCCAGCTAGGAATCGCCGAATGTGTAAGCCAGTTTTCTCACGGATGAAGGCATCGATCTGCTCATCACAGGCTGCTGAAGCCGCAATATGTAGGCCTCGAAGAACATCACGATCTATGATCTCGCCTTCACCGTACTCCCAGCTTGGAGTCCGAAGGTTTCTGATGGATGACGTTCTCTGTGGTACATTTGGTCGGGCAACTCTTCGACTAGAGAAGCCTCGGGAACAGAGAGTGACATGACTTGGCGTGAACGGAGAGCCGTGGTGTTTCTCCTTCCGGACTGGCGATAGTTTGATCTTTTCCCAGTCGGTTCCAGCCTTCGTTGGAGTGGCTGCTAAAGCAGCAGTTTCAATAGTTAGTCTACAGGCGTCCCATATAGGCGTTGAGGTTATATCTGGCAGGGGCAGGTCTGGTAAGGGTTTAAGAGCTCCCGTCATCTGCGACAGCTGTGGAGCAATGAGTTTGGCAGGCAGACTTTGGCAACGCCTCGGAGAAGGTTGGGCCAAATTCTGCCCACTTGAATCACTTGCAGATCTGATTGATCTAACCCTGCTGCCCTGCTCTTGAGCTGGTTGTATCGGGCGAGTATTGGATAACTGAGCCCCATTATGGGGGAGGGAAGACTGTTGACCCCGAGATATCCCACCTTCACCTTGCTTGGTCGAATGTATCGGCCTCTGGCGTACACTAGAGGCAGCAGTGGGCAGCCTTGGCCCAGAGAAGAAGGCTGGTCTCGTTTGCATCTTGTCCCGCACAGTTCGATTGGCTTGACTGACTGGCTTCGTTGTCCGTGTAATGGCATTCTTTCTATGGTGTAGCCCCTTTTCATCCAGGGGGGCCATGTTTCGCCATTCCGGAAAAGCCTGCATTTGAATCTTAGGCATTCTTGACGTAGGCCCAGTCAATAGGGGCTGTGCCTTGCCAAGCGCAGAGGCTTGGAGCTGGGGTTTCGGTTTTTGCGCAAGCTGAAGACATCTCTAGTTTCTCCGCTGACTGGCAGCACTGGGAAGGCAAGGGACGCATGGAGTCTTGGGCACCTGCTCGCCAGCGTGGGTTCTTTGCCTTTGGGACAGAACCTGACCGGCTAAGGCATATCTCCACTCATCCATGTCTTGGGTGGCAGTAAAGAAGATTTCCGTGCTCGAGCTTTGGCAACCTTCGCTCCTATCTAGTTGACTAGAATTCGGTCGCTTGTCATGAAATCGCGCCGGCTGGTTTGTCGCAGCTCGGATTCTGCCGGCTTTGGATAGACGAGAAGAAGGCTTAGCCTGGTCTTTGGATGTGACAGCGAGTCCGGCAGCTTTGAACTCGGAACGAAAAGGGAGCAGTGCCGATACTGTATGAAGGGTTGCGCCAGAATGGGGCGGCGTTGGTGTGTAAACAGGTAGCTTGCCCTTGGCGCCGGACTGCTCGGCGTGCAGATGGAGCTCCTGCGTAAAACTGTTGAGACCTTCTCTTTGGCTTGGACTTCTAGACTCGTTATAGCAACCGCCCGATGATTCCGTCGCAGGTATCTTGGATTCAGGCTGTTCACGTTTAGTCTCATCCTTGATTAATAATATTTGCAGTTGTTGTGCAATGTTCCTCGAGATGGCTTCCACGAGCTGATCGTTTATCCCAAGTGACTTTGAAGTTGAAGTAACGTCATATGCCGCATCTCCAGAGATTCCTTGACAAAGGCTTACACACATTTGCGCCTTCGCATCAGAACAGTCGCTTGGCTGATCCATAAGGCCTAAATCGGACAGGGTCTTCATAGGATTTGATGGGGTAGTTTCGGTCTCCAGCAGCGGACTGACACCGCTGGATATCTCCTCAAAAGCCACGGCATCAACTTTCGAGAGGTAGTCGGCGTCCGGGTATAAGTCTGCAATTGAACACGAGGCATGGACATGATGGGCCTGGTGTTGAATTTCAATATCAGAGACTTCGGAGACGTAGTTCGAATCACTAGCCGTATCAGTGCTACATTGAGTCGCATCCAGAGCGTTCCCAGTGTCGCTATGCTGGGAGTTCGTGTGCGAGATCTGGTGGACGGGTGCAGAACTGGCTCGATGTTGATGTTGGGGACGATGACTCTGTAAGCGTCCTTGCCTCACGTGCCTCGCCCGCAAAGGCCGCCGGGATAATGTTGCCACGCGCGGCCGATGATTAGGTCTGTCAGATGAATTGACACTAGAAGCGCGGACTGCACGTGTGCTGGAAGGGAATAAAGAGCCGCTTGAATCGAGGTTAGATGCTGGGATGACCATTTTGCGGTGAGCGAGATGGATAGTTTTCAAGAGTGACTATCAAAGTAGACAATAACCGTGGTAGAATCGAAATTGTATCGTCATAATACAGGGCGTTGATGAAGATGAAGTGATCTGGATGGTTGGAGGAGGGAATTACAAGGTACCTAACTTTACATGGAATGATTGCGTTCCGGGAGAGCTGCTCCGGAAGGCACAGGCTGTGGAAATGAGACAAAAATACAAGCAGGAACTTCAAATGAAAGCGATGCAGCTACGCTGCGAGGGAGTAGCTGCTTCTTCGTCTACCTGACATCTTTGATGCCGGGCGATGCGTAGACCTCGAGTTGGCGCCGTCCTTTCCGTAAGAGAAATTCGATAGCGGCAAAGTCGCGCTTATCGATGCTCATGTTCCGAGCAAACTCGTTTCTGTCGTAATAAAGTTAGACAACATGTAACTCGGTACCTAACAAGTGATGGGCGAACCTGGCAAAGCTCTCAAAGTGCGGACGAGTGGCCTATTTGACGTCAGTCAAGGACAGGAGCAGAGCAGCTCTCGAATGATGATGGCCCATACCTGCGGTTTCTTACGACTCTCCCGGAGACAGTTACGGTAGAGGGTAATCACCTCCTTCTGTAATCCTGAAAGACGTGCCATGTTGAGTCTATTACTTGGTCGTGAACTGTGAGTGTAATTGAAGCCGAGGCTTGTGGATGGATGCTGATGTAATTGAGTTGGGAGCTCGAAAAAAGATCGCCGGCCCGACGTTGAAAGATTAAGGTGCGGACCCACAACTCTCGGCCGAATGCTTGAGACATCCGATCAGGCAATCCCCAAGTTCTAAGTACGTAGCTCGAGACGTAATAGGTATAAGAGAGCATTTTATCACATTCACGGCACAATACATACAATCCTACCTAAGGCGAGCGGAAGCATTCTTGGCTTGAACGGAATTCTTTCCAGTGAGCGGATCCTCGAAATCCCCCTTCTGGGTCACCTGTAGATTCAGAGCCAGCGCCCTGCAAGCGCCCATTGTTATCCGCCCCTGTTTATCAAAGGCCCTGCTCTATTGGCACTGCCTCACACCCTCCGGGGCTATATGATCCCCTTCAGGCTACATGCGGCCCCCTGGATGCGCTAGAAGCAGAGCTGAGACTCAGCCCCATCCTCACCAGCTTGTGCCACTTCGCCTGCTTCTGCGTGAGCAATCCAAGGATGACCAGGCAAATGCGGGCGTGTCACGACATGGACGCTCTCATTGGTCCAATGCCACCCAGGACTTGCTCATCACAAGGACCATGCTCCATCTCAAGGCATTCCAGGACCTCACGGCATCTCTTGGAGAGCGCCTCTGGGGCAGATTCCAGCTCAAAAAGGCTGCCTGGCTTGCTAGTGAAATGATGGCTGCATTGTTTTGGTCCCCACCGAATGAAGTTATGAGGCCCTGCGAAGCGCCAGATCAGCCTGGAGCTCGCATGCTCCCGGTCCCTTACATTGAAGCCTGTCAACTGAAGGTTGATTAGCTGTGGTATACTTGGACGCCCACAGTCCTATTGCTGTGACCGAAGGGCCGCAGGGCTAAGGTCCCTCTCCCCCGCTGGTTCTTTATATACTTTGTCTTTGTGTCGCATGAGCAGCACCGTCACACATCTGGCTGTCTCTTACAAGGGGGTTCATCCTATTTGTTCGTCTAACGCTCACAAATCCTCAACTCGACGCTGAATCTCTCCCCGACCCCATCATACCATTCTTTCTATCTCTTCATATATGCGAGACCGCATTCGCGGGGGTACCTCCGCGTTTACCTCCAAGTCCGCTTCGTCCAACAGGCACCAACAACATGGCTTTCTTGAGCCGCGACCAGCGATTCATGCCTGGTGCCTTTGGTCCCGAAGACTACGTCGAATTTTATAAGAATCCCTTTGAGAGACTCGATGAGATACAAACAGCCTGGAAGGGCCGAGAACCGTCCGTTTCCTGGTCCGCCCAGAATTTATCGGACATTGACGTCGCTGATATCGACTGGCACAAGTACAATACACCGCCTGCGTTGAGAAAGGCTCCCAACATCACGTCTCAGGTTTTGCTCGACATTCTATGGTCGTCACTTGAGAATGTCAAGTCCAGAAACCTTGCGGAAGATCGACAAAAGCAAGAGGACGAGAATCAAAGGAAGCTCGCTGAGAACGACAAAGGCAAGGGCAAAGAGCCATATCTGCCCATCATCGTCCCGGCTGAGAACGCCATTGAAGGCGACGATAGTACGCCAAGGGCTTCCCTCATCTCTCAGTCCGATTCAGCCGTGACAGTTACTGGCCCCGAAGTTGTCTCGAAGGCAAAGGGAAAAGCGAATGTCAACAAGAAGCGACTATTTGCTCTTCGTCGATTCTTTCAGCGCAACAACGAGAGGGGTGAGAGTAGTGTTACAGGTGCAGCTCTCGGGGTTTTGCAAGAGCAAGTCGAGCAAGGAGAGAATATATCTGCCAAGTTCATTCGCCTAACCAAGACTAACTCTGAGGAGGAAGTGTAAGTGCTAGAATCTCATCCGTTTATCATATTCATACACTTATATACCTCAGCGAATGCGTATCCTGCCTCGATGACTTTCATCCAAAGGACGTCATCAAGGTTCCATGTCACAACTACTGCCATGACTGTTTTGTCCGCCTCATTTCCGCTTCATGCCAGAATGAGCAGCAGTGGCCACCAAAATGTTGTCTGAACGAGATTCCCTTCAAGACCGTTTTACGATTCATCCCGTCCGATCTCAAAAAGACATTCGAGGGGCGAACCAAGGAGTGGGAGATTCCAGTCAGTGAACGGGTCTACTGCAGTAATCCAAGTTGCAGTCTCTGGATCAAACCCAAGCGCATTGATAGCAGTAGACGCCGGGGTGTCTGCGATAATTCTCATGTGACATGCACCATATGTCGCGGGCCTGCCCATGCAGGAGAGGAATGCCCCCAGGACGTCGACATGAATCTTACCAATCAATTAGCTGAGGAGGAAGGCTGGAAGAGATGCTTCAACTGCAATGCTCTGGTAGAGCACAGGGAGGCTTGCCAGCATATGACATGTCGGTGCGGTACCCAGTTTTGCTACGTCTGCAGCCGGCGGTGGCGAACCTGTAGCTGTACGATGGAGCAGCTTCATGCACTCAAGGAGGGAGTAACTACTCGACGGGAAGAAAGACTGGCTAAGGAATTGGCTGAAGCCGAGGAGTTGCGGCAGATTCTTTTGCAGATTGAGGAGTTTGAACGAGAGGAAACCCTCAAGGCTGAACTACTGCGCCAAGAGCAAGAAAGACTGGAAGAAGAACGCCGGCAATGCGAGCTCGAGGAAAGGGTTCGACAGGAGAGCCTTCGTCGCAGGGACATTGAGCTCAAGTATCAAGAGCTGCGGGTCCTGCTCGATCAGTTGCACGAATTGCAGCAGGTGTTGCTCGATGTCGACCAGGAGAAGGAGGCCGAAGTACTAATCATCGAGACCAAGGCTGCAAAAGAGGAGCTCTCGAAGAAGCACGAGACTGAGCGTTCTGACCTGGAATCACTCATGATGGTAAAGATGGCCGCGAAGGAGTACACACTCAACAAAGACTTCCAGATTCGCGCGGCTGAGGAAAACGACATCGAGGAAGCCTACCATGAGCAACTGAAAGATTACTGGAAGGACAAGAAGGATGGAGAACAAGAAATCGAGACTGCCTTGCTGGCGCTGAGAAAGCGTATGGATCAGAAGCATCATGCCTGGCAGAGGTGGAAGGCCGAGGAACTGATGATGTATGAGGCCGGACTCAAGGATAAAGGGACATATCGCGAGGAGCTCATGTATAGTGCCAAGCACCGGCTGAGTGACTCATGCAGCGAGAAGGAGACGGAGATGATGAGGCGAATGGCGGCCGAGAAGAAATGGTTGGAGGTTTTGATTCTAGAGAGGGAAAGGTTGCTGAACGAATGGGAAGTACAGGAGGTTGAGGGCGATGCCGATAGCTTATTCGCGCCAGATTCAGATGATTCTGTAGATGGTTGTGAGACTGCTATCGCAGCAACGTGATGAATATTTTCGGGCACATATTGTAAAATACAAAAAAAATTGTTCATATTCACATGGATTGGCATGAGTATCCAACCTACAACGTGAAAAGCCAAGTTGCAGCACGTCTGAGGTGGTGGTATTTGACGGTTGGATCTGATCACGTGGATCCATTATTCACAAAAAACCTCTCTTGCTGTGCGTATTTCAATGCTTATTTCGACTCGGTACAAACCAGTATTTCACTCTGCACAGCCCAACGACACGAAGAGCACATACTAGGCCCGGAAACAAATATACTAGACTCCAAATCTGTAGAAGACATCACTCGGCCATGTCTATCGGTGGCACGGGCGAGTCTGCCCAGTAAGTTGGCAAAAATGCACATGTCTAGGGTATGCCTTGTTGACAAGCACCATAGTCCACTCAAGATCTTCGATGTGACGCGGAAACAGGACCGTTTCCTATACGCTCTCGCACCTATGGTTCGGTATGGCAAGGTAAGACGACGATGCCGTCATTTCATCCGAGTAACATTTGCTCACGCAAAGATAGCTTGCCTTCCGACAAACAGTCCACAAGTATGGCGTGGATCTTTGCTGGTCTCCTATGATCCTCGCCAAAGAGTTTAATCGTAGTAGCTTTGCTCGAGATAGTGGTAACCCTCCCTCAATATGAAGCCCAATGATCATAGACACTTGAAGAGACTGACCGCGCAACCAGATTTGACCATCTCTACGAAACCCAACCAGCCGGCGACTATTGTTCAGTTCGGCGCAAACGGTCCCCTCGAGCTCGCTCGGGCATCGGCCCTTGTTGCCCCTGACGTTCAGGGTGTCGACCTCAACTGCGGATGTCCGCAGTCCTGGGCTTGTGCGGAGAAGCTGGGAGCCGCCTTGATGAACCACCGCGAGTTAGTCCGTGACATGGTCGCTGAGACTCGACAGCGCCTCGCTAGTGACGGATGGGGCGTTGGCCTCGAGGCTGACATCGAGAACCCCAAGGGCCGAAGTGTGAGTGTCAAGATCAGGGTTCATAACGATCTCAGGCATGAAACATTTACATCTTCATCCCAGGTGAATCGGTGGCTAATTGGTTAAAGGCATACCATGGACTTCCTGGATACCGTGATAGGACACCCTCAAAACCGCTTGGTGGACTGGGTCACTATTCACCCAAGGACCAGATCAACACCGTCCACCATCCCAATTAGAACCGAGGCACTCGAGATCCTGACAGCCAAATACGCTGGGACTCTTCCAATCCTTCTGTCAGGGGATGTCTTTGACCTCAGCACCCTCCCTTTCCAGCCCACTATTACCACCAACAACGGCGCCCCCTTGTCATCCCTCGACAAACTGGTGCTTAACGATACCAACTCCGCCCTCAATCTGCCAAGACCGAGCAATACTCACCTCTCCGGCTTCATGTCCGCTCGTGGCCTGCTCGCTAATCCAGCCATATTCGCTGGCTACTCGGCTTGCCCCTGGGAAGCCATCGAGACGTTCATGTGCAACGTTGCGCGCGCCCCATTACCCTTCAAGCTGGTCCAGCACCATGTTATGGAGATGACTGCACCTGGAATGGGGCCCGACAAGTCTTCGCTTCTAGACAAGAAGGAGCGTGCAGATCTCATGAAGCTGGCCAACACGTGTGAGATAATGGACTTCCTCGATGACATGATCGAGGAGAAAACGGGAAGAGTTGGCGGGCTTAGACGCGACCTGTGAATACTCAAAGCGCGAGTCATCTCCCCAAGCAGTGACTACGCATACGACGAATCGGACCATGGTCATTGAAGCGACTGAACATGGTATCTCATTCAATGCATTCAATGCTACAAGAACACCCTCTGCTACGAGCCCCCAGAAGGATCCGCCTCTTACACCAACGCTCAAAGACCAGAGAGAACGCTTTGGATCCCCACTGTTCCCGAATCGTCACGCCTCTGCACAAACGCCCGGAAATCCACTCTGGACAGCTTGCCTCTTGCACCCGTCGCCGCCAGTGTACGAGACTTCTCACGGAGCGCTTCGGGTCCGACGATGAAGAGGGAGCCAATCTCGGTCAGCATCTCGACAGTAGAGCCGACCTCCTTGGTCAACGACCACTCGCGCATCGTCGAGACGTACTTTGCGATATCTTGCGTGACCATGAGGCCGCCCGTCGCGTTGACCTGGAACTTCTTAAAGTGCTCAAACAGAAGCTTCAGAATCACCAGAGCCAGTTCGCTAAAGAACTTTTCTGCGTTCTGGCCATCAATAGCCTGACAAGAGAGCCGATGGGCACGGCTGAGGAACGTGCATATACTCAAGCATGTCGCGGTCTGCAGCGAATCCAGTTCACCATCTCGGGGTCTGAAATCCTGCTTCTTCTGGCCGCCCAACGACTTGGTCACCCAGTTGGCTACGACGTCGATGGTGCCCTTCATGACGTTGTTCGTCTTCTTCTCAATATTATCAATCGCCACCCTCTTTTGCGCCTCCATACTCCGCCTGACTGTCGTGTTTGACTCCGCAAGGCGGATAAGAACGACCGTGATGAATCGATCCATGAGACTCGTGATGGTGACAGCCGGCTGTATCGCTGGCAGGTAGGACAAATCGGGCTCGGTCCTTGAGTTCTCTAGTACCGTGACCAGGTCAAGGGCAGCATCAAGCGCCGTCTCGATGTAAACCCGGCCCATGCTCGTCAGGAGCAAGTTGAGGAGGATGTTGACGTCCTTGGGAGTCTCAGTCTGAGATCCGAGCTCCAGTGTTCGCTGGACGCTCTCAGCCAACCACTTCAGCATGCGCTTGGCATTGGCAATGCTCAAAGCACCGTCCTCCTCTGAGACCTCGATTTCGTTCTTGTTGTCCTTATCCTTATCTTGCAAGCCGGCAACGCGCAGCATCATGCGTTTCTGCGTGGGCGTTAGCTCTGACGAGTCGAGGCGCTCGAGGTAGGCGTCCTTTGCTGATGCAATCAGCTGTGTGCCCTGTTGAGCGAGTGATGCCATGAAACCCGTGGGCGCCTTCTTGCGCCGTGAGTGGTAGATGCTGTACTTGAACAGCAACGAACTATACACTTCCTCCAGACTCTTCCTTTCTCGTTCGATGTACGAGTTTCCCACTAGATATGGAACGAATAGTTCCTCCATCTGCTGGTCAAGGGTCTGGGATATTTGAGCCGAGCAAGGTTCTGGATGCTCGGTCAAGCCGTGCGACTTGAGGTCTTCAACCAGCGATCCGATGTAGGTCCTTGAAGAGTGCAAGGCTCTCAGAAACGCCAGAGAAGAAATCTTATCAGTTTCATCCAATACCATTTCGAGCCTCTGTTGGATTGACTGCTGAAATATTCGTTGGATGAACTTGATAAGCACCGTTTCGTAGTAGGGGAAGGCGAGCTTGATCTGGTTGGATTCGTCCTGCATCACAATCTTGACTTCGTCCACTAGGTTCTGCAGGCTGGGCTCTACCGTCGGGGGCTCGGAGTCGGGATCTGCAAGTTGTTCCCAGGTCTCACCGTCCATTGTGACCTCATCGGCGAGGAGCTGGTCGCGGTCGAGGAAGAAGGCATGTTGGTTGACGAAGGTCGCAATGACACTAGCACCTCCATTGAAGTCGTAGAGGACCTTTGCACACTCCATCATATCGTCGTAGTTCCCTCGCTTGCTGCTGTTCTCAAACTGCTGCAGGAGCTCCTGCTCCAGCGTCTCGCAGAACTTCTCCAAGACTTCTCGGGTGTTGTGCGCCCTGTTGTTTCCCACGACACCGTTAGTAACTCCGTTTCGGTGGCCGTTCGTCTGGCCCCATGAAGCCGGGTCTAGTCGCTGGCTGATGCGCATGAGTTGTCGCACGATCACCGCGCAGCGCACTTTGTGCTCGGAGCCGGTCTGTCTTTGCACATCTTGTAATGATGTCAATTTTCCCGTCTCGCTGACCTCGGTCCAACAGGTGATCAAGAACATGGCATCATTAGCTCGCCGTCGTTTCTTGTCCAAATCCTCCAGCTTCTCGCCTATTTGGACCGCGACATTGCCACCCGCGTGAGTCCCGCCGCTATTTCCGTTCTTGTGATGATGCTCTTGGTTGAGGGAGAGATCGAGCTGTTCGAAGGCCCGCATAGACTCGTCGAGCTTTTGACCTAGGGTCTCAAGAGTTGAATCGTGCGCTGTCTCTGCACGGCGCACATGTGACATAAGTTCCGACTCTTTCTCCTGGAGCTCAGCTCCAAGCGAACCGAGTTGATCAAGGGCATCTGGGCGACCAAGTCAGCACAATCGGCTCCCCCTCAACAGGCCAGCGGAGTCCTACTCTCGAACGTGCGGATTAGGGGCTTGGGGTCGAAAGGTGTTTGCGTATTGCCAGATCGGCGATTTAGTGGCACAGCGCTCTCTGCAAGGCTGTCGACAAAGTCGCGCACGATAAAGTCTTTGCTGGAGAAGTCGTCGAGCGTAAAGTTCGGCCCCTTGGGGAAGAGGGTCTTTGGGCCCGAAGCGGACCGCTCCATGATGGGAAAGCTGGTGTCGCTGAAGAATGTGGAGGCGCTACATGTGAAGGGAAGAAATCGACCGTCCAAGTATACGCTCGGTCGAAGGAAGGCAAAGTAGTGGTCGCGAGGCCGCGTTGTCGATCTCGTGTCTGTCGCTCATGGAACGTTCATGGTATTGGATGCCAGTTATGGCGATGCTGTTGGAGCTGGGAGGCTCATGCGCAAGGGAGTACGTACCCGCGACTGCGTAAATGGAAGTGGCTGAGCGACGTAACCCATGGCCGCACCGCCACGATATTCCCTGGCAGCTTTTTGATACACGTCTGTCTGCGTCTGCCCACGCACTCGCTCTGGACGTCCAAGCTCCTTATAAGCTGGCACCACCCCTTCGGTCGCAGCGCCGTCGCAATCCCCGATCACGAGTCTTTCTTGCAACTTCGATGCTTTCTTCGCCTACATTCGAGCTTCAAGATACCTGTCGTTGCCACGAATCCCGCTAGACAGCCTCTCGAGGCTGCCCCGACTACACTACACCATGCCTGTGATGACGACCCGCGATCGTCAGGCCTACAGGGCCGACGATAAGAAGAACCATACGCTCTTGTCCGAGAAGGAGAGGCACAGAATGCTCAAGGCATGCTCGCGACACGCATATTCATTTATACAAGTCCTCCGTTCTAATCTGTCTCAGACGTATCTTCCAACACCGAACGATCCCCCGCCTACCATCGCCGCAAGTTCGCGAACACAGCGAAGGTCTCGAATAGGACTCCGCCGTTTCATCTTGAACCAGATCTACGTCGTCATCTTTGCTGTTATGCATGGCATCTTCTCGCTTTACATCAAGATGCGGCAGATGTGGAATGTCGTCGGCTACCAAATTTCCTCTGTTCTCAAGTACCACCATGGCACCCCGCAATACATCAAGAAGGATATCATGGGCCTGAAACAGACGCCCAAGCATCTCAGTGTCATTTTGAAGTTGGAGGAGAACTCTAGAACTAAGGCTGATATCGAACGGCTTCTTGACGAGGTTGCCGAGATTGCAACATGGTGCGCTTGTGCCGAGATTCCAATGCTCTCAGTGTATGAGAAAACAGGTATGCGGCCATGCATGGTTCTGATCCATTCACCATGGGTGTGCTGACATTGTACAGGAATTTTGAAGAAACATATGCCCCGAGTGTACGATACCGTCAGCCAGAAGTTCACCTTCTACTTTGGCACCGAGCACCCCAGTCTCACCGTTACGTCACCACACAAGGAAGACCTCCCAACCACTCTTGGCGAGAAACCCAAGGCTCATCTGCGGCTGCACTTGATCTCCGAGCAAGATGGGAGGGAGTCCATGGTCGATCTCACCCGCACTCTGGCCGAGATGTCACAGAGGGGAAAGCTTTCTCCTCGAGACATTTCTATGGAGCTGATCGACGCAGAGCTCTCTGAAGGCATCATGTCTGAGCCAGATCTCCTCATCACCTTTGGCCCTTACCTTGAGCTGTCGGGGTACCCGCCTTGGCAGATCAGACTGACTGAGATCTTCTGCCTACAAGATAATGAAAGAGTTGGATATCAGGTGTTCCTGAAGGCCCTACAACACTACGGCAGGGCACAGATGCGTAACGGTAAATAGAGGCTTATACCGTTGGAGTTTCATTGTCATTTCTACCATATATAGATTACTGCGTCCATTCATCCTCACGGTTTCCATACCAACATCTCTCGAGCTTCCTTATTCCACCTGTACACTGGCCCCGTTCCTACATTGTAGTTATAGTAATTCTCTGTTCCACCTTTGACCATGGCTCTTCGAAACGTGATGTTGATCCTTCCTCCGTCTTCTTGATTCTTTCCTGTCCGTTTTGGGATAGAGTGCAACCAGTTTGATTGCGTTCTCCCTCGCATCAAGACCATGTCGCCACTGCCCAGGGGTAGCTTCAATGGTTTCGCACTCGAGGCAGAGGCGTCAGAGGCGTTTGGAGGAGGTGGTTTATGCTTCATGAGAAAGTCACGCCGGGCTCCTAACGAATAGGAGGCAATGGCAGGGTCACGACCCAAGAACTGCTCGTCGTCGCTGTGGAAGCTGATGCTGTCTGAGCCAGAGGCATAGTAGTTGACAAGACAGAAGTTGTATCTGTAACCCGTTGCCGCTTCGGTAGAGTGACGAAGCTCGTCAAGGCATTTTGGAATAGGCCGAGGGGGATACTTGTCGTATGTTTTATCTGATACCCTGGCGCCGGTAATGGCATCGACTGGCTGGCCTTGATCATCGAATATGGATGTTTGGTCAAGCCCGAAGACAGTCGTCCACCTTGGAGAATCTTAGTATAGATCTTTTAGGGGTAGTATTTTGTTTACCTTGGTGTTCGTATTTGAGTCTCGATGCCACCACGCTTGATCTTGTACTCAACCCTGTAAAAAGGCAGCTCTGTACGAAGGAACTCGAAGAGTCTCCGAGACATGGGACTTGGAACGAACGGCTCAAAGTACAAGATATCCAAGTCGGGCTGATTATCAATTCGCCTTCCAGCTCGAGCGGGTAATGTAGCCAACTCCATACTTGTTGAAGTCGGTAGGTTCTTGATAGCATGGGGATAGTTCCGATGCTCCGAAAAAGTAACCTTTGTTCCCGGTTAGAAATGATTCAAGATAACTGGGTTTAAAGCGAGCATGGCACGTCCTACTTGTTCAATGACCTGCTCGCTTCTGACTTCAGTTTCGTTCTTGGACTTTTTCGCCGCAGGGCTGAAGAAGGCATCGAGAGTTCGCTTCTTGGACATGGCGCTTAACGGTACGGTACGGTTCATCAGGGTGATCCAAACAGATACAATATTTGGCAACGGGATGTCCAGTGAATTACACTGTAGTCGTGACATCACCAACTCCCAGCCTTGCGCCCTGTACTGAAGCTATGTGGCGCCTTGCGTGGCGGTGCAGCAGCCTTCCCGATTCAGCAGAGTGTACGTACAGTAAAGCCCTAACAAAGCTCATCTCAGCCTCAGAACCCTTGTCTCGTGTCAGTGCTTTTCGCCGAGTCGACGACACCTTAGGAGCAAGGCTTCACTTCATTATGGATGTTAGTCCCCAGGAATTTCTCGGATCGAGAAAAAGGAATCTAATAACAAGTTGACAGAAAAACTCTCAGCTACGAGACATGAACCTGTTCCGGGCCCCAGCCGCTCGCGCGGCAAAGACATTGGACAGGTCGCTCTTTGCAAAGACGCTTAATGCGGCGGCGGCGTCGATCAAGGAGAACCGCCTCCTGTCCAAGTACCGCAAGGAGCTTGAAAAGACTAATGAAGTCTTGTTCATGGAGAGGTTCAATCCCATCGTTCCTGATCCGGATACAACCCTCGCTTCACAAGGGAAGAAGTGCATCGTCCTGGCCCCTCAAATCAAGTCTGCTTGTGAGTTGAGTTGCAAAATCCTTCCCCGGGTTGGTCTTCATGTACCATGACATGACTCACAAAGTTGGTGCAGCACCAGAGACATGGAGCTCGATTCTCCAAGAAGCCTCCAAGGTTGGAGATCTGAAGGTCGTGCCGTACGATGTTGAGATTGGCTATGAATTCTGGACATATCGTATGTGAATCGAATCAGCCTGGTCACGCGACGAGCTTGGGCTAACAAAGGGAAGTCGATGTGATGAAGTCTATCCTTCCAGAGCATCTTCACGATGAGATTCCAAGTGGTTTCAATACTGTGGGACATGTCGGTATGTTTGCATCGCTCTCTGAACATGCTGGATCGCCTTCTCACACAACCAGCCCATCTCAACATCCGGGACCAGTACCTACCATACAAGAAAATCATCGCCCAAGTACTGCTGGACAAGAACCCTCACATCAAGACTGTCATCAACAAGACCGATAACGTCGGCTCAGAGAACGAGTTCAGGACATTCGCCTATGAGGTTCTCGGTGGCCCCGACGACCTGAACGTTGAAGTGAGCGAGGCCGGTTGCAACTTTAGGTTCGACTACTCCAAAGTATACTGGAATAGCAAGCTCGACACCGAGCACAAGAGAATCGCAGGTCTGTTCAAGCCTGGAGAGGTTGTGGCAGATGTCATGGCTGGCATTGGGCCGTTTGCCGTGCCAGCTGGTAAGAAGGGCGTCTTCGTCTGGGCCAACGACAAGAACCCGGAGAGCTACCGCTATCTTGAAGATAGCATCCGGAGGAACAAGGTATTTCTCGCTTGCGCCTCTATTTCATCATGGTTCGGTGCTGATGTCTGGTTCTGGTTCTGGTTCTAGGTCTCGGAATACGTCAAACCGTTCAACTACGACGGGCACGACTTCATCCGCACAGCCGCAGACCTGGTCCTTGAGGCATCAAAGCGTGGTGACTGCGCAGTGATCAAGCCACCAAAGCAACCGAGGAACTCTACGACACCGCGCCCGGAGCCCATCCGGATAGCCGTCCCGTCGACCATCTCTCATTTCGTCATGAACCTCCCGGCATCCGCCATTGAGTTTACTCACAACTACCGGGGTCTATACCACGGCCATGAGGAACTCTTTGCGCCTCACACGGAGACGAAGCTGCCCATGGTCCACGTCCACTGCTTCTCGGTCAAGGCTGAAGATGACACGCCGCTGAAAGACATCTGCGAGCGGATACACAAGGAGATTGGCGTGATGCTTAAACCAGGCGATCCCGAGAATGAGGGTGAGGTGCTCATCCACGACGTCCGGGACGTCGCGCCTGCGAAACGAATGTTTTGCGCCTCGTTCCGGCTGCCGCGTGAGGTCGCCTTTGCCGCGAGGGCCTAAGATAGCCCCGGCTGATCTCGGTTCCCGGCGGCCGGGTGGCCGGAGGGCCGGATGGCTGGACGGCTGGACGGCTGGATGGCTTGGGAGGGTTTCGTCGCGGGACGAGGCCGGGAAACCTTGTCCAAGGCAGCCCTGGGCCGATGCGACACTCGCTACGTAGGAAACAGGTCTCATTCGACGGGACATGTCCGTCGAACTACCTACCTAAGGTAGATAAGATGCATCTTTATCGCTCGATATCTCGTCTCGGTTCCGGAGTTTCTCCCCGTGGCTCCGTAGAGGCACGATGACGCCTGAATGACAAGATAGGTAGCTACGATAACGGCTGCGGGGCTCTCCCGGACAACCCGACCCTGACCATGGTGCAGCCGGTCAAGGCATGCAGAGAGGTTGCTGAGAGGCGCTGGGAGGCGCTGAGATTTGCCAGCAGATGCACGATACGAACAATGGATGCGGATGCCCACAAGATGTCAGGATGTGGCACCCCTGCCCCGTGCCGTGGACGCGGCGTGGGAGGGTTGGTTCGCCCAGGATTGTTAATATGGCTAGGATAGGTGGGTGCCCGCCACCTCGATGCATCTTGGGCACCCTCTTCTCAACCAAAGGCGTGGTCGACCCTGAAGCGCTGGGATGGGGGAGCATTGTCAATGGACCGATGGTTGACGTGAACAACGCAGACACGCCCCTCTACGTCGTACATAGTAGGTTCCTTATCATCATTACTATCACCTTACCTTATCCACCGAGCACCTCAGGAGCGTGGTCGCACGGCAGCGCCGTTGGACAATTGGACAGTTGCAAGGTTGGACATTTCAAATTGCGTCGTGCATGCATTGTCCGTACAGTACATATTGCATTGCATTGGAGCTGACGCGCCCGTTGCAGCAACAGTGGAACTGGGAGGCAGTCAATATTGGTCCGGTTGCCTGAGACATCGAGGCAAGACAAGACAGCAAGACAAGACAGGAAAAAGAAATGCTTTAAACGGTTTTTGCGCGTGGCTTTGGCAGCTTCAACGGTAGCACCCACGGTATTTTAAATGTGGCTGCATGACAGCAGCCATCATGGGTTCGATTTGATGGTGATTCTTCTTCTTCCATGATTGTGTTGGCCTGCTTCCATGGCACTGCTTCCATCGCATACATACGCACATTTCACATTCCCCCCTGTTCTTCCCGCTCTCCCGATTCCAGCGATTCTTCCAACCAGACGACCTCGGTGTGGTGCACCGCAACCCTACACACAGCAGCCATGGCAAAGAGGGTGCTGCCATCCCACGCATCTTCCCCTGATCGATCTCCGTGCTTGGCCTATTTTGTGACGACATTGAACACGGTGAACAAGAGGCTTGCGTTTCTTTATTCATAGCTACCCACCACCGGTGCTGAGGAGAAGCGAAGGGACTCTTTTCCGAGCCACATATGTACCTCAATTCTCCATACCAGGATTCAATCGACTCGAGATGGATGCACATGTGAAAACAACTGGCAATGATGGATTGGTGAGGGAGTATGTCGTCCGGCAAACACCACCTAGTGGCAAGAAGAAGGATTTATCCTGTAGGCTGGTAATTTCTTTGCTCAAGCCTCCAGCGTGGCTCTCACCCACCCCATTGACCCCTGCAAAGCGGACCGTAGCGGACCGTCGCGAACCCTCAATCGTTCATGTTAATCAGAATTGACAAGGGAGACCAATACCTTTTCCTATACGTACAGATAGCATCATGGGAAGGGGTTAGTTAACCAGTAGACGCAACTGTCGAGGAGGCTCTAGAAGGGGATAATCCACCGCTTAGTTGACATGCAGCGCACATCTCACACGTTACATATCTGCACCAGGGGCCCATCTCCATTGGGGATCTGCTGCAGCACGTCGGAAGCCGGGGGTCGTGACTATGGTGTGTGGAGAATCTCCCGAGATGAGGAGATAACTGGGCATGAGGCTGAGGATGCAAGTCGCTGAGCTAGTGGCGAAGAGAGGGTCGCAGTCTAATGATCGTGGGTGTAAAGATAGCAGTATCCAGCAAGAAAAGGAATGTCGCCGTCGAAATATACCGGACCCAAATAACATGCGTGCTTTACGCCGAGTCTGCGAGAGAAATAGTCATGATATCTTGTTCATGAACTTCCGGATCAGGAATGATCGTGATATCTCGATTTGTAACTTTGTTGGTTCTTGTATGCTGAAAGGATTTCCAAAGTTGAGCTTTCACATGCCAAAGCATGACTTCCATTGATAAATCTGGGTTCCAACAGTCAACCCCGGCAATGGAGCCACATCGCTAGGAAGAATTGAGACTCGAATGCAGAAGCTACAACAGGCAGCAAGGAGGAGGCAATGAATGGCCACCCACCTGTTGCCAAACCTCCTATTTTCTCTTGCTGCTAATAAAGGGACAGGCAATTCCCACCGTCTCGGACCGACGGGCTTGCGTCCTTGTTGTATCATCAGTCTCGGCCGATCCGAGGGCAACATCGAGCAGCCTTGGTTTGCTGCTGCTTTACCAACGGGGGGCGAAGAGATGACACGATTGGCTCGATCGAATCGGCAGTGCGTTTCCGTCGTTTGAGTTCTTAGTTGAGATATCTTACACAGTTGGAGGGAGCGAAACTTGTAGTAACGAGAGAAGAGGCATAAGTGCAATGAGGGAATAGGAACAGTGAGCGATGTCAGAGAGGTAGGAGAACAATGGGAAAAGAGGAGAGATGGGGAACGACATGATGAATAAGACTCAATATCACAATCGAGATTCATGCAGTACTCCGGGCTGGACAGAGGCAGATTGAAGCGTACCATGGACTCTCGATTCATCATCTGCCGACCCATTGACGCAAGTTGCTGCAAGCACAAACTAATGTCGTATCATCATGATTAGGCCTCCTCGAGAAATCGAGACGACAGCAGGATGGGAGACGAGGCTGTTTGTCCATGGATGTACTTCCATGCAATCTCAGGACTTCAGAAGCGCCAATTCAGGCACTGTCTCCTCAATCTGATAGGCAAATCGATGAAGAGCTCGCCAGGCTTGGCATCCCGAGACCAGGAATGGAGGGTAACATTCGTTACCAGTAAGCCCGAGGACCCTTGCAATATCGTCTAGACGCCCGTTGTTCACACATGCGGCATCAGAAAACCCTTGCGTCGGACGTGGAAGCTATCGATGCTTGGCCGATGGACAGCAACGAAATGTACAGTACAGTGTCGTGCTAGATGATGCGACTCTTGCGAGCCAATACTTCAGCGTAGCAATGACCGGAGATCCGTTCTCGTTGCGGGCAGGGACGCTCCCGAGTCGTCGCGCCAGTGAGGCTAGCCAAAGTTTATTACTTTCCGGCGGGGAGATAAGAGAGAACGAGCACCAACAGGCAACATCGGCCCATCGGGATAAAAACAGGGTTCTAGATCTTGAGTTAGTGCATCGTCTTAACGGATGTCTTCCACGGAAAGGTTTTTGAAAGAGTGGCGAGCAGTAAGCGGAGGAGGGTTCGACTGCTGAAGAGTATAGTTTAAAGAATCCTATCCTTCATAGCAATTCAGTAGTGTATGTACTGTAACATACTTGGATGCGATGAGACATTTTGGAGTGAGAAGTGATAGTTGACCCATATGTCGATCAGGGTCCTTGTCGCGTACCGATTTACTGCACAAAATTTAACTTGAGTAGTAATTGAGCCTAGAGTTGGACACGGGGAAGAAGATATCCACAGCCAGCAAGTGTGGGTATCGAGAGCCATCTGAGGTTACTTGCGCGGACGGGGTTGAGATTGTGTAACCGGCGCGATATATAGGACCGAATCCATAAATATATTGCTCAGTTTGGATAAGCTTACCTAGGTGGATGAGACTTGTCAACGATAACTCCAGGCCTCAGGCGATTGGAAAATTGGCATAATCCAATGTTCAGAACTCACCATCGCACGGACGGCCATAAAAATGACCACCCCGGAAAGTCTCGAGCCACAGTGCCCGAACTCTCTCAACAACTCCATAATAGTAGCACATGGCGTCATCCATAGTTCGGCCGAAGGAGGGAGAGGCTTACGTGTGGCTGAGCCAAGTCGAACGAAGCTCAAGCAGCTGCAACGTCTAACCCAGAACAACTAGAGCCAGGCAGAGGAACCCGGAAGTGTCCACATAAGTTGGAGATGTCTTTGTGACCGAGCAATCAATGGCGGCTTGATAGCTGATGAGACGAGTATATTAAGGAGGCAATCGCGATCTGAAACAATCGTAGCGGCCCGTTAACGTGATCTCGAGGATGCAACCAAGGCGTCCAAGACTGTGTTTACTGTACCCGAGAGTTACGTCGACCATCTCGATTCGTAGGCAGCCACGGCTGGTGGCCAAGCCATGATGGAGTCATGATAGAGAGGGGCCAGATCATCCTTATTCGTCTCTGGGCAGGCAGCTCGTTGTCAACTTGCTTGTTCACTCTACTGTAAGCCTTTGTGAGAGCGGGGATAGGATGGCCCTACCATAGCCACATAGCCACATCGCCAAAGATGCTTCTGCATTCGCGCCCGCATCCACAGCCGCGTCTGCGTCCGCAGATGCAATCTGCAAGACGCAAGGCAGATGCAAGCCATAGTGGCCAATGGGCTGAAGCGAAAAGAGCATGAAGCAGGTGTCAACGTGGATTGGCCCTTGAGGTCGCCTGCAGAGCGTTTCACAGCAGAACTCCTCTTACCAAGGCCCACCCTCGAAAACTGTAAGACTGGCAAGAAATAATATGACCATACCTGGGTAGGCCATAGCGGCATCGATGGGTCTGATGGCGGCGGATGGCTGATGTTGGATGTTGGATGGTGTATGGCGCCCAAAACGATTCGGCTTTGTCACTCGGTTTCCACCTGACTTCTCAAACCCTCGATACAGTACTGCTTTCGGGTGCGTGCGTACGGTAGCGAGAAAGAATATCGGAAAACGACCGAGTTACGTTGCAGGTAACAGGACGACACCACGACCAAAAACCAAAAGCCCGCTAGGGAGAGCAAGGCATACCCGCAGGTGGAACCAAGGGCAAAGCTCTCAGAACACGTCTGATAAGCGCTTTGTGTTACTCGTCGAGACTGAAGACATGGCAGACAGAGAATGAGCGATATCGAGCCTAGATAAGATAAGCAACAGTCCCCTGATGCGGCGGGTTTCCAAGACAAGCACCAGGGGGGGGATGCTCTAGACATGACGATTATGGGGGTGCATGCATGGTGATGCTGAAAGTGTTTGCGATGAGGAGACGAGATGCATCCTGGGGAGAGACTGGGGTTTCTTTTACGGATACTGGGGGTGGATTTGGAGAGCAACCTGGCTAAGGTACCTAGGCAAGTGCCACAGTGGGGCAGTGGCTGCAAAACACCAGCGGTGCTACCTTAGGTCCCTCCAGATTTCTCAGCCTTTCCGAGTTACCTTTACTTTGTAAACCTACCAGGGTCTACCAGCCCTGTCCAAGTTTCTTGACATGGCACAACTGAAACAAGGCAGTTGACGCAACGTGAGCTCGGCTCACGGTGATAGCTTCCTCGATCACAGACCAACTGGTAAAGCTCGGGATCATCTCGACTGCCGTCGCCGTTGACCCGAGCTTGGTTAACCGTTGTTGGTGGTATCGATATTTGGGGGCGCATGGCGTTGTGCGAGGGTGTCCGAGTGTTGGTTATCATTGTCTCGCTTCTTTGTTTGCTCTAGGGAGCTTGGGACAAACATGCCAGGTACCAAGTCTTTCGAGCTCTTGGCAGAAGTCCTAATGCCGAAAGAAAGAATGTGTACACGGTTTGATCCATGGGGTGCTGGTGTCACCAACAGTACGGCAAAAGACTTCTGCCATCGATCACGGGATTGGAGCCAAGGGACAGTTTGCTCGAGGGGCACTCGCGTGGCTAATCATCCGAAGGCATCATGGAACAACAGAAGAAACAACAGGAACGCATTCTGCTTGGACTACCCTATGGTCACGAGCTGACGCGAGGCAGAACTGTCTTCTAGCCATGGTAAGCATGGCAGCAGTCCAGCCCTCGGAGACTTAGTTATGGCAGCCATCATCGAACTCTGCCCCTGAACGCCCTCGATGGAAATCTGCGCCATCTACGGAGTACCAGACGATCCGTCATCTAGACAGGCTCTTTGCTAATTACCAGCGCTCGTGGTTGGCTTGGCTTTGACCAAGTCCCTGATGTGGGATGGAGCCAGAGCAATCGGAATGTCATGCCATTATGCATTATGACGATGACGTCTGAGAAGCCTCGACCTTTGAACGGCTACTCGGCCAAGCACGAAAGCCCAGACATTGAATGAATACAGTATCCATACCCCAGTTCAGTTGAGAGGATTCACTCCAGGTTTCCCCATGGAGAACCGTCGATCCTCGAGGCAACCAAAGGTCGATCCCCAAGGTCGCACGGACCGTGCCGTTGATACATAGCAAAGAGCTTGGTGCCCTGGAATGCCAGCGGCCCAGTGTCACAGCTCACATTGGCCACAACACCACACCTTGGGCGTGCATTCCTGTGATGCAACGAGCACCCTGAACTTCGCCAAGGGTAGGTACGAAGTCACGGATGGCACCCGAGATGCACCTTGGTTGATATGGCTCAGACCTGTCTCCATTGCGGCTCTCTGACGGCGTGTTGATATCACAACAAGGGCCCAAGCCGTGCTCAGAGTCCCTGTTTCGACACACATACTTGCAGGAGAATGCGATAACGCCGCGTGGGAGATGAGACGCCGGACATAATGGTTCAAAGCAGGCATGTAAACAAGATAGGATGAAGCTGTGCAGTGGTACCTCTGATTGCCACCAGCGGTAGCACGGAGTACGTCCTGTGCATTCAATTGGCTTCTCAGGCGCAGTCGGTGGTTTCCGTGGAGGCTGGATAGCTTCATAGTCAAGGTGAACAAACGCCGCTTTGACCCCTTTGAATTCATTGCTCGTTTGTTACCCGTCGGCCAAGTGTTTTACGCGCGCAAAATAAGAGATGACATGATAAGCGCACGTCCATATTCGGACTGCTTCAGGATCAATGGCCGCTAGGGTGTCATGGCCCAATGAATTAAGTTCTCCGGCACCAGCAAGGTTCCGGCTTGGTTTCCGGGCGCCGCCAACCGACTTTTTTGCGTCTCTTCGACAACGCAATTGACAGTGAAGGCGCTCTTCTTTGCCTCTGTGCAACATCACCTTACTTGCTGCGTCAGCATACCGGCGCTGGGGGATCCAGACCTACCTTGGGCCGAGCCAGATGGACGTAATTCATCGATGAGAAGTTGACGCCTCTTTCTCCAGAAGTTTGAGCTTCTGACTTTCAACTGTACGGGTAGTCGAACAGATGACCTCAATTGCGTTATCAGAGTTGTTTTTTCCTGGACCCTTTATTTGAATTTTTTCATTCCATCTATAATTCGGGAATCATATGGACCCTGGGATTTGTGCACACAGAGATGGCGATCGTGTGTAGTACGTAGGGCAAACGCCACCCAGCACGCAGAAGTCAACAACCAAAGAACATCAGGGTACGGGATATGACGCGGGGGCCTCTACCGTTGGAGAGACCTGCATTTGGGTGAGACAGGCAACGGCGGGCATCCAAGAACCTCTGGCAAAGCAAGGTGGTGGTTGTGTTGTGGATCGCATCGTCTCAGGAGGAGGCTCAAAAAATTCTGACCTCGGGGGTACTCTGTCACTTTTGCGCCTTCTTTGCAGCTCGAGTCTTCATTTTGAGCTCCAATTGGTGATGCGAGCCCAATAAAATTCTTGCCTCCAGTTGATCAGGGGTGTTGGTGGACACACATCGGCTTCTGGAACTTCTCCGACCATTTTGATCCCCGCTCGAGCGATGGCGAAAGTGAGGAAAAACCGACGATTCTCCCTGGCCCCTCTCCTCCTGGAGGAGAATTGGGCGAATCCGCACCCTCGTTGCTTTGGGCTGTGTGACCCTCCACTCCAGTCTTGGGCCATCGTCTCTATTTTCTTCCTCTGCCAGGGCCTTCTCCAATGCGCCGGGCTCGGCTTGGTCGGGGGAACTAAGCTTGGGCCCCGGAGGACCGGCCTGGTATGGCGGTTGCCTTGGACCGTTCCGCTGGGCCCCTTCTGGGCCCCCCCCCTGGCCTTGCACCCCGGTTGTCTCGAATCTGGCACCTGAACCCATTCCAAAGCGCAGAGGAGGCTGAATTTTGGAGAGATGAGGGAGCACTAGCAGCTTGAGGATCACAAAAGACTGTAAATTGTTAGGTAAGTTGAAGCGAGGCCCAAACAAAACACGAGAACCATGAGTCGAGAAAAGCTGAACTGGTATTGCATCGTGACTCGCTCGGCACCTCGATGCTGTAATGTCCCAAGGTCTGAACGCTCCCTTGGTTAAAATAAAATACCTTACCTTCATTTCGTACTCATACCCAAAATAAGATGCCATCATCCTATTTCCCCCTTCCGTTTTGGGCTTTTACACGAGACCTCTGTGCTCCGCCCGGGGACCGGGAGCCGGACACTCGAACCTCCCGAGAGAGTACTTACTCCGTAACTATCATTAGGTAGTAGCTAGGAAAAAACTAACCCGAGGACACGCCCGGACCAGCAAAACCGCGGATGCACGGGGCGACGAGACGGAGCGAAATATGAAGGCCTGGCCAAGTGACCGTCGTGTGGGACTCGATGTCGTCGGGTGCTTTTCCGCCTCTCGGGGTGATGCTGAAGGGAAAGTTGAACGGTTCGTCTCGGCGGCTTTGGTCACGCGCTTCATCTCGGAACCCTCACTTAGACGCGCGCCCCTGTCGGTCAGGAGATGGACTGGTGATTTTCCTCATGACTGCTTCTCCCGCTCGGTACCAGACAGTGGAAGTTTCGCCGTGACGGTGCCTTCGGAAGGGGCCCCTGCAATGCTTTTCGAGTGGAGATGGCTACTTTCGCAGCAAATTGCTTGACACCGTTTTAGCCGTGAGTTGGGTTCTTTGACCCCGCAAACAACCTAGTCATTTCATCTCATATACGGACTAAGTACGGAGCATTGAGAAAGTAGCCATGGGGTTGTAGATGATTCAATCGCTCTGCTGTGGAACCTGAAATCCTGTTTGAGGTCTCGGTAAAGAGACTTGCCATAAGGCAGCTTACTATGGAGTTTTCAAGTACCCAGCTGAGTGTTGTGTACGTAGTGTGCCATCTTGATCGCATCATATCACATCACGTCGCATCAACCTCACATAGCATTGGTTAACGCGATTGCGTCTCTACCTGTAGTAATGAATGCATCATGCCTTATGATCCTTGTTTATCATCTGGGTTCGAGCCTCCGCTCTGCGTCCAGAACTTGAGCGGGTAAGCCAGGGCGGGCCGAAGGGATGAGCATGAGCTGTATTCCGGATTGGCTCTTTTGTCTCGATATGGCTGGCTTGTGGCATTGCTTGAGCTTGCCTTGAGATATGTAACAGGATGATGAAATTGAAGCCGGGATTTCACGATTCACCATCTGGGACCTCTTACACAACTTTATCAACATTGTGAGGAGAGGAGCTCTGGATAAACGAAGAGCCAGCCCCACGCTCACTTAGACGGGCATCATCACCCACGAACGAACCTTATTAGCTTGCCCACAGACGCACACAGACGTGCGGGCACTCTTCAAATATCCTCTTTCAAAAGTCGTTACCTGTCTCTCATTATCACAACACACCTGCCGGCGCCACATGTCAATTTGGAGCTCTGCTGGAACAACCCACGCTTTTCAGAGACACACCCCACGCCCCTCGAGATATTGCGTTACACAGAAGATACATCACGTTTTCACTCTTTTGCTAAGGTGCGAGTCTGTGTGTTACCTTTGCTTGCTGGAATCGCTGCCTCTAATAAGTTGTTTGATAACGAGCGTTGTTGCTGTTCCTACTTGTCCTTGTTGCTGCAACATCCTAACCCCACGCCTGACTGAACCCGCCTACATGCACCCTATCATTCTCCTCTCCCTGCACTTGGCCACCCTCTATGTGCAGTATTCCCCGTCCTCGTCCACGTCTCTTGTCTCTCCAGCCTCAATCTCACCCAGTACGCTCGTACATAAGCGCTGCAAAGACAGAGCTTGAAAGCAGCCAGGGTACGTACCTCCCCCCTCGGGCTCCGTACAGTGTAGGGCGACATCTGCGGTACGACGCCCGGGTTCCCCAATTGGCCCTCACTGCTCGCAATGGACTCAAGCCGACTAACCAGTGGAGAAGTAAGAGAAGAGACCTCCACCTTGCGAGACATACGCCAAGTGAGAACGCCTACGAGCTAAAAGGAACCTGCGAGACCTGGGGTCCCTTGGTTTGGCCTGGAAAAATAAAGGCCTGTACATACGGAGTCCCATCAGCCTCTGCACAGGAGAAGAGCGAGCTGCTCTTGGAGCCATTGGAACTCGCTGATCCTCACCCAACCCCAGCTTCTGCACGTCTGCACGTCTTCCGCATTGACCTGGCGGCCATTGCTTCTGTCTGCCGGGAAACTTCAAGGAACCCCAAGAAACCATACAAGTAGCGATCCCGTCTTCTCCCGCCAGTAGCAACACAGACACATCCAACACAGTTTCTCCTCTTGAATTGCGACACTCCAACTCGCACTCCCCTCCTCTCCCTCAATTGTACAGTACTGCACCGTATCGCTCTCAAAACATTCTTAATTCTACGCCCTCCAAATCCCTTCGGTCCCTCACCTGTATTGACTTTTTGGGTGTTGGATCCTCTGCCGTGTACTCCGTACCGTTCATCTTCTTTGGCTTCGGCATTGCGCCTCGTCTTGTTCCTTATCTCTCCCTCCTCTCTCCCGCTCTCCCTTGATTGCCCTCTCCCAAAGCTTCCAGTTATTCCTTCCTTTTCTCCTCCTCGCCCCCCTTCTTCTATCTAAGCTATCTCTTCCTTCTTTATATACTACTCCTATTCGTCTTCTGTTTATCTCGCCCTCCAACTCCTTCTCTTCCTCCCCCAATCCTCGACATCATTATCAAGAGAGATCCAGCGTCACCAACAACCACTACGCACAGAGTGAACACCCACTGCAGCCACCTACCAATACCAATACAGCGGGCGCAAGACTCCGCATCCCGGCCGGCGACCGAAGTGCCAACCGCCAGGTCTGCCCCACGAAATTCGTCACCGCCCTGGGACTGGGGGCACAATCGCTCTCAACGCCACCGCGCCTCGACCAGGTTCAGGCCCATCCTTGCCAGCACCTGGCTCGCCGTCCGTCCCACCCCGAAGTCCACAAGCTACTCCGTACGCTAGAAACTAGCCCCAAACGGCTTGACCACCTGCCCCCAGGCCCCCGGCTGTTGCTGTTGCTGCTGTTGATGCTGCTGCTGCCACTCCTAAAAGCCTGCCCCCACCCACATCGGCAATCCCATACAATCCTCTAATACTTCGTACCCACGCCGAATTCTCAATCTTCCCTCCATCCAACTCGTCCAGCTCGCCCAACTTGATGCGTCGCGACTGCACTCGATAAACTCATGAGTCTCTCATAACCAACACCCCCCTTCACCTCTCCTTCTCGGGTGCTGCGGCGTTAAATAAAGGTCCCATCTGCGGACCTCCCTTCATCTTTCATCATGGCTGTCGTTCTCCCCTCCGACGACAACGGTTACTTCGCCGCGTCTTCCCTGAGACGCACGCACTCGCACTCCAACTTCATCTCCTCGTCTTCAACATATTCCTCCGCTTCTCGCCTCAACGATCCCTATAAGTCCGTTTCCAGGTCGTACGCCGACTCTAACTCGTCCTCTGCGCCCTCGTCTCCCCGTACCGTCCACGCCGACTCCGCCGACTTTTCCTACGCATCCACCCCGGCAACCAATCTCTCCATAGCCTCGGATTACGACGACGCTCTCGGTCTTGCAGAATCGTCTGAAGACCACTTCATGTTTCCATCTTTTGCACAGGAAAAGCTCTACGTTCACCCAGAAATCCGTGCGGAAATCTATCACGACGATAACCCAGAGCCGCCCCCAAGTCCTCGAACTGGTGACTCTTATACAGTCTCCCCTGCAGAACACGATAACTCAGAGGAGGCCTCTGACGGCACTTCAAGACCCGACACACCTGAACATGCCGAGCATGCCGAGGATGACACTGCCGTCTCAAGTAGGCCATCGCGCCAAGTCGATTACCTCTCCCACGAGTGGAGGGAGGAAGATATCTGGTCCTCGTGGCGATATATTGTAACGCGACGTGGAGAGTTTCCTAACAGCGCACGATTAGAAAATGCTTCTTGGAGGACGTGGATGAAGGCCAAGAACCATCTCAAAACCATTTCCCCCGAGTCACTTAATTGGTTTGTATCCCCAGAATTATGTCCATTGCCCGATTGAAACGCTTACATCTCTAAGGCTCAAGGATTGTGATGTGACCTGGCTTTACGGCCCTCTGCAGTCTGGGCCGAAGAACAGTCACCAAACCCAGACCGAACCCAATAGTGTGTCATTGTCTAAGACCGACTCACTGGTGAATCTCAACAAGAAGCCGATCCTGAAGAAGAGGAGCATGTCTGAAGTAATGCTTCAGCGATCACTGTCAACGGCTTCACTGCTCAAGCAAGCCACAGCCGCAGTCAAGGCCCAGGAGACTAGGGGAATCTTGCGACCTCGCCTTGGGCGTTCGACCACCGACTATCTCGCCTATCCATTCCCATCGCGACGATTGAGCGGAGAAAGCAGCAGTGTTGCTCCCTCGACAGAGTCGTCCGGAATCACATCCCCCACTTCTGAGCGAAAGCACATCCATTTCAATGAACAAGTCGAGCAATGCATTGCTGTCGAAGCTAAGGGCGACGACGAAGAGATGGATGATGTCCGTTGCGGTTCTGACAGTGATTCTGACGACGGTGTAATGATGAAGCGCATGAAAACAAAGAAGCGGCCGGTCTCCCGACGCAAGACTTTGAAGTCCAAGCCAGCTGAAGGAAAGACGATTGCCATGCTGCCGTCCACTACCCTTAAGTACCGGGAAGACACCCCGGAACCGAGAGAGACGGCTATGAAGCACTCTCGAAGCCCGCTCATGTCCCCTTCATCTTCTCAGGAGACCCTTCGACCCGCAAAACAGTCTGGCAAGTTCTTCTTTGGAGAAGATGATGATGATAGCCTCGACGATGCATTGTTGAGCACCAGCTCAGGCTGGTCATCGCCACCCACTGAGGGTGCCAACGGCGGCTTGAACAGGTCAATTTCGTCGGGTAGTTTGTGCGAGGAGCCTGCTGGCATGCGGCGGACTCCTTCTGGGATGTTCATGCCTTACGAGGAGGGAGATGCATCGTCAACAGACGGGATATTTGGCCGTGTTATCGACACTGTCAATACCGCCCGCGACATTGCCCACGTTATCTGGAACGTTGGCTGGAGGAAGTAACGAGACTGCTTTTAGGCGTTTGCTGACCCAGACCGGTCATTGAACCTGTCTCATACTTGATGGCATTCGACTTGATTAGCGGCACGCTTCGAATTCGAACAAACTCAAGCCTCTGTGACTCACCTATTGTGAGCTGAAACGACGCCATGACAAACATCAAGAAAAGCGCATCACTATATACAGGCATCTCCAAGGGTCACTGGCATTTGGTTGCCTTGTTTACTGTCAACGTTTTCGTCTTGGGATTACGATTTGACAGCCTGGGCCAATGTTATAAAGACTCTTGGAAAGCGACACTGGATTCTCAGTTCTATTCATCATACACGGTCCGTACCAACGAAGCGGAGAAAGACGAAACGGTTAAAGAAAAGCAAGGCTCTTGTTGTGGAAGAGAGTCTAGTGATTGATTACAAGGGGATCCGACCAGTAATCAAGGGTCACTCGCCAGGCCGTCTTCGAGATGTCGACACCTGAAGTTGCAGTCATTGGTTCTGAAGTGCTTGCTGAGGAATCATCCTGCCTTGTGACACCCCCCGGAGCCCCGGCCTTCAAAGTTGGGGCGACGGAAAAGGATATTGACGGATCACGGGGTCAACGGTCCGGGAAATACTCGGCGTTATAATTTTTTTCTTCCATCTCTCTCTTTTGTGGCAGGTTCTCATGATATCCCATCGGAAAGTGGGTTCTACGGATCGAGGGCGGTAACCGGGCGATTACGGACGGATCCAGGGAAGCAAAGAAAAGGAAGGGCAAAGGCAAATGGATTAAGTGATTTTGGCGACTGGCGATTCAATGGTACGGTCAAGGCAAGGCGATGCCTGGCTAAAGAAGGCCGGAGGAAACAACTGTGGTGGCAAATGACAACAGGACCGGATTTCCAGTGCGTTTGTGAATTCGTTGTACATAAGGGTCGAATCTTCCCGTACGCACGCGGACCGGAATCAGTCAGAAACAAAAGCGTGTTAAATGATATAAAAATAATACGATGTTTTACATCCCATCAAAACAAGGTTAATTAATTACTCGATTCCCTCGCCTCGAAGTCGTTCCTCAGTTACAGTCCCTTGTTCTGGTTGCCCTTTCGGGGCGGCCGTTAACTTTGCAACAGCCCCGGCCAGCCAAGGCACGGGCGAATCAAGGTCGACGTGGATCGTCGGTGATGCGATGCAAGTTGAGGGGACTGAAAAAAATGTTGGGGAACTGGACGCGGGCTGGTCTGTTCTTCCGCGCGCGTGACCTTGTTCCACGTGCCCTACATTACACAAGGCTCCCATGTCAATGTATGGAAAGTTTGCCCAGGATGGAAGCTGGAAGTGAAGCTTTCCAGGCGAAGAGACATGGTAGCCAAGAGGTGTGAGACATCCAGCAAGCAATAGACGTGGGACGATGGTGAACTGCTACAGGAAGCATTGGCATCGATTGTTCTACATATGTAAACAACGTGATCTACTGTACATCTCTTTTTGGTTTCAAACTCGCGATCTGGATATCGTACAGGTATCGTACAGGTATATCGCACAGGTGACGTAGGTCGAGCAAGGAGCTGAGAATGGATCTTCCATTGGCCGTGCAGGATTGGGAGGATTTCCTGAACCCATGAAGGTCCACGTCAGGGTCGGTCAATTGCTTGGAAGATTGGCGGCTGACACCGGGGGCCATGGCTTTGACGCAGGGGGGGGCACGATGTGCAAATGCGGGGAGAGGCCCTGGCTCCACATCGGTCGGCGTTCCACGTTTAGGCGTTGGAACAGGGAGGGCGTTGGGAAAAGGCAAAAAGGCGGAGGATGATGAAGACGGTACGGTACGGTACAGTA
>JAAVUK010000739.1:0-16574 GCA_014899095.1 Fusarium buxicola
AACGACTCAACGGCCAGTCTCCTTTGGCGCTACGAAGGCCTAGCACAGCAGCAGCCGGCGTCATGTACCCAACACCTCCTGATGCAATCCAACAGCATCTTGGCGTAACCCCTTCCATAGACGGGGCGATCTCAAGCCCTGGCAACCCGCCCCCCCCTGCTGTTGCTGTCGACATTGATACTGCGATGCCAACCGCAACACCGATAGCCGACACCGATAACGATGGGTGGGATGTTAACCACGAACCGAAGAGGGACCGAAGCGGCAGCAACCTCCTCGGCGAGTCTGAAAGCATACTGAATGATATGGGCGAAGACGTGTTTGGAGATCATGACATTACCGAGGACGACTTCGATTTCTTTGATCAGCCCGATGGCAACGACTTGGATATCACGATGGGAGATCTGCAGCCAAACCCTCTGCCGCCGCCACCCCAGAATCTGCCGCCTGCGGCAGCCTCGCAACCAGAGCCACAAAAGGTTATTGTTGAAGAACAGCCTGGACCTAAGCCGAAGCCCGAAATCGACGACTCAGTGTTTGCCAAGCCAGAACTGAAGCATGCCAGGAGCTCACTCTATGATGAATTTCACCAGCGCAGCAAACCTGAGCGATTGAGCTCCGCAAAACGAGGATCGAGTCCTTTCGATCCAGCTACCGTGTTCAAGCGTGTTCGGGCATCGCTGATCAGCCCCACGGATGAACCAAATATTCTTCAGCAGCCTCGCCGCAAGAGTAGTATCTTTGAGAAAGTCGAGTTCGATCCAAAGCTCCCACTGATTAACAAGAAGTATGAGCAGGGGGGCACTTTCGACTTTTCAAAGGAACAAGGGGCGGGAAAGCTGAGTCGCGAGCTAAATACTCTCTCAGAAGCTCAAAATTTGGAACGGCAAGGAAAATTGAGGCCGGGCTTGAAGAAACTGCCACTTCCTGCAGGCTCTTTGATCAGAGGTTTCACTGGCATCGACGCACCCACCAGCCATCCAAGCCCTTCAAGAATGAACGGGGATATGTCGGCTTCCGAAGACAGCGATCTCGAGTCAGATGGAGACAACTCAAGCTCAATATCAGGAGGTCCCACTTCACCCGTCAAGTCGAGCGTGAAGCGGACAGTTATCGACGATGATGTCCTATCCCAAGCTACAACGACGAAAGAGGCAGAACCAGCCGAGGAAGCTGCTGAAGAGCAACCTGTGATAGAACTGCCGAGACTGTCCAAACCAGAGTCCCCGGAAATGCTGCTTTGTCGGTTCTTTTCGGATCCGGAGCCTCTCAATGTCGAGGTCGGTCTCTCTAATCAGGACTTTGTCGAGATTGCGCAAATCATCACTGAGCAGGCCGCAACTGGACGTCTCGAGATTGGCATTGACCATAAGAGCGAGTCGACGGCCTCGCTTGCAACAAGAAGAGGGCATGAACTCAACATTGCCCGAACCTCACTTCAGCTTCTTCACAACGTGGTTCCCTCCAGCCTGGGAGGCTCAACACCAGTTCGGTTGAAAGGATTTCTCGACATTCAAGACCTTCCGCTTGTAGGACAGCCAAACCGTCTTCAACCTCGACCAATACCGGGCAGGGATCCAAATGCAGAGCAATTACGACCCAACAACCTGTACCAGATTCCTGTACCTCACTTGGAGGTCCGGAGATCTGAGACGAAGCTGTCCGTGCTTCCTTCGTCGATTTCGTTTTGGGAAAGTCTTGGATTAGCGCCTTCATGGGGCACCAAAGACATCGCCGCTCTTTGCATCTTTCCGGGCTGGAAGGGGATGGCGCAGCATGTGGGAACTTTCCTCAGCCGCTTGAAGAGTGTGTACGAATCCCTGAAGCTAGGCACTTTCAACAACCTGGCACTGTCCGGAGACTTGAGCGATGGCGTCTTACCGTATGAGGTTGACAGGATTTCGACCTCTCCCGATGCAACTGTGACTGGCCATGGGTCTGCTCTTGTCGAGAGCATGGAAGTGCTGCGAAGTTCTCTGTCAGAGTGGAAGTCTAGGGAGAAGAACCTGGTGATTTACTTCGTCTACTCCCCCGACAACCCGGCATCGATTATTGAAGCATGCACTGCTTTCTACCGCTGCTTTGATGAGTATAGTGACCTTCTCGCAGCTCGCCGAGAGTCTCCGCAGAATGAGTTGGTACTGCAGCTTGTCTCTTCAGACCTTATATCCTCGACCACGTCCCTGGTTGTCCCCAGCCCTGCGGAGCTGATCAAACTCTGCATGGAGACATACGATCGTTGCACCCTGTTTCTTGATACCGAGTTTGGTGGTCCTACACCCGCCCCAGCGATCATGCTCGAGCAGCCCCCGCCTCGCATCATTGATTTCAAGCTTACAAGCACGCCTTCTCAGTCTCTGATGCATGAGAACTCTTGTCTTCATGTTGGTTATGCTGAAAGCCTCGACGGTCGATGGATCACAGTCGCATGGACCGACAATCGTGGGCAACAACAAGCGACTGCTTCCTACTCGGTTACCAGGAACAGAACTCCTGACAGATCCATGTCTCATCACAAAGCAGCCATCATGGTTGAAATCTGGGCGACTACTCTAGCCATGATATCAGTTTGGAAAGTCCAATGGCGAGTAATAATCACCAAGTCAGGAGCTATGGATCAGAAAGAAGTTGAGTGGTGGCAGACAGCGTCAACCTTGGATGATAAGTACTCCTTCACCATGATCCTGATGACTGTTGATACCAATCCATCACTACAACTCATACCACCAACCGTCAAGATTCCTCACGCAGCAACCTCGGCATTCTACTCGACGCCCGTTTCCACGCCTCAAGCCAATATCGTCTCACCTGAGCAAACCACCACCCCGGCAACCCCAATGCGCGATGCCAACGCCTCAGCTGCTACACCTGGCGCTGAGAGTGCCGGAGAAGCAGACGCTGATTCTTTTCTGATTGATGCCACGGATCAGACCTGGGGCGCCATAGTCGGGCACAGACTCGGCAATTCTACTACCTTGCTTGAAGTGCGGCCAGCGCTGGTGAGCGGCTACTTAATCAAACGAACTGGAACAAGGATGGAAGACCCACCGATCGTAATGGAGGTCAACCTCGTGCACACCGAGGCCACACCTCGTGCGTACGAGCCTCTACTGAGAGAAATGTTGTGTTATTTTAGGGGCCTGGGAACTTTGGCCAGGGCGCGAGGCGTTGTAGACCGCGAGACGGATGTGCGGCCTTGGCACATTGCAGCGGCTGAGAAAGGCGTACGAGCGCTGCATCTATTGTTATGATACAGATACAGGCATTGGGAGGCGTCATCGTCGATAGTAGGCGGGCGTTTTTGTAGGTGTTTGGCGTTTTTGTTTCGCTGTGGTGCATACTATTGGATAGTTAACATGCAAATAAACCCCAGGCTTGTCATGCCGTTACTAAAGTCCTTACGTCCACCCAGGCCGCCGAGGACAAAGAACATGGGAATGTTTGGGTACTTGTGCCATGAAGCTATAGGTTTAGGAAGAGAAGACCTCATTACTATAGGCCTTATGATAGTAGTCAGGTCTTCTCTTCCTGAGGTGAGCTGCCACACCTGTCGCGCGACTTCAGGGTGAGTCATACAACTTGAACCAGCTTTCACAAACCGGAAATCATAACATAGACACGATAATCTGCTCCAACGCTATCATGGCGCGTTCTGTAATAAAACGGCTGCTATGAGTAATGGAGAAGGAACATGGAGAAACCTGGAAAGAATCGCTTGACAGAGAGCGGCTGCTCGGCTGACCTGGGAGATACAGAGATTCTGGAGTGTCAGAAGTCCTCTCCTCGGAATCAAACTCCGCCCCGTTCACTGAAGAGAATGATACCATGTCACGCAGATGTAAGAGAAGCATGGGATAGAGCAGCCAAGGGGATGAACCCCTCTGGATACACACTGCAGGTGAGATGCATCAGCGATCGGCCAAGCAATTTTCCAAACCGTCAAACGCACCAGCTATTAATGTGAAATCTAAGGTGTGATTTTAACAACGGTTCTATGGTTTAGTGGTCATGACGTTGGATTTTGATTTCTATCAAGAACCTTCCAAAGACCCCGGTTCGAACCCGGGTAGAACCTTATTTTTATGCATCGTGGCCGTCGATCGACAAACCTTTTCTCACATCGTAAATTGATTGATTGATTGTATAAAGCCTCTGCAAACTCTTTCTTTTTTGTTTCTTGCTATGCCAGTGAAATCCCATGCTCCATCCCCGGCATTCCTTGGTTTCACAGTTCCACTTCAACAAAAACAATGGAGCGATAAGCGAAAACAGCTAAGGTAAGGAAGGTATGCATGCTTCGTCACCTGTGCTGCAATGGACATTTATGATGGAGATACCTGGCGCTTTGAACGAGAAACTCTTCAGCAGGACGAAGCTTTCTATGAAGTATTTTACGACGTTGATGACGATGACGAGGAATACGACTTGAGATGCGAATGGCGTTCAGATTACCATGTGGCAGGCATCTAGCCCCTTAGAACGTTCACAGTCCGAACGTCCTGCAGACTCGGTAAACACCGATGAGTCCGAAGGCTCTACAGACTCTGACTGTGCGTCCGACTACGAATCTGATATCTATCAGTTTCTTGACCTGATGCCGCCTTCCAGTCCGCCTTCTTTGAAGACCCAGATGAAGCGAACGGGTGATGTAGCTGGTCTTCACGATATGGGAGGAGAAGCGGAGATGAAGTAGGTGGCTTGGATGCGCGAAAAGGAATCAAGCGATGTACGATATCAATGTATGATCCAACAGAGAACTAACTGACGCTCAGAATAGTGACAGACTACTTGTAATAGAGATTGTCGCGGCTTAAATAACCAACCCCCCACCACCAACTCGCCGACAAAACATGAATAGTAGAACGAGTGTGAGGTAAGCAATAAAGGAAAAGACGGTAGCAAAGTCCACAACTAGAAAAGGAAAATAGTAGGTCCCATGTCCTACCCGGATATCCTGCTCTGCCTGTCCTTGGCCTTCCTCAAGTCATAGAACGTGAGCGGATTTGGGATCGTCGCTGGTTTGGGAGCGATCGCTGCCCCAAGGGTGATTGATATGAATGAAAAGGCTGGCAGCGTGCTGGCGGCCTGGAGGGGCCAGGTCACAAGCTCTAACTCATTCATTAGGTAACGTATGGTTGGTCATAGGCCCCTTCATAGCGTAGAGGAATAGCCTGAAGGGTGCCGCGTAAGCTGCTCGTAGTATGAGCTGCCCAAGGTTATTGGAGCACGAGTGCCAGTCCCCGTCCCGGGATATATCAGGAAGTGGACCTGCAGGGCAGGAAACCGAATCCAAGGCGACTCAAACTCAACATGGACCCAGGTAGAATGGCGAGGGACCATGAGGCCATCAGGTGTCATGACCATCGTGTTGAACGACGGGGCAACATCCAGCCCCGGGGCAACATCCAACCCCGGCGGCATACCCGCCGAGTTTGAGGAGAGTCTCCAAGCGAAATCGCGTGTGATGAAGTTGTATCTAATCTCGGTATCGAAGGCGACGATGGTGCGATCTTGATATCCGGCTTCGCCTGTTACCGTGACACGAGGCGGCTCGGGGGAAGAGTGAGCCTCAGGGCTGAAGGACGGTGTATGGCGCTGTCCCGCTTCACTTGGGTCAACAGGAGCAGTTGAAAAACTGGTGGACTCGGATAAGTTTCGCAACCCAAATGTGTCAACGCCCTGAAACCTTTGGCTGATGTCAGCGGGCTGCTCAGATGAAAGGAGTGTAAACCGACTGACCAAGGAGCCTCTGAGTTCTCCAAATTTGCACTTGTCAGGGGCAACTGAGCATCTCCATGCCCTAGGCTGAAGAGGTCTGGATCCATCGCGGTGGTAAAGCTTGATGTTGTTGTCTGATATTGCTCTGACACAACTCCAAGCAACGGGCCCGGGGGTACTCTCTGAACATATGACGGAGTTGTCGCGACGAGGGAATCCTGAGGAACAGAAGATGCTACAGGTGTGTTCAATAGCCAAGTCGTGTTTTGAGATGTGATGTTGCGTCCCGGTGTTTGTGATGGCGTCCTTGATACCCCATGTGAAAGCGGACTGTGTCGAGGTTCCCGCCGAGTGCCGGGAAGTTTGGGCTGCTCACCTTGTCGCAGGCTCGCTTTTGTCGGATCTAACCGTTTGATCAACGCCTCATCAAGAATGGCTTTGTATTGGTCCCTGGTTAGCCTTCGTTTTGGTCTGTCGGGGTTGAAGGAACGTCGGGGCATTGTCACATGAGTTATGAATGTCCCCGTTTCCTGTTTCTGGCCTCGACCTCTTGTTCTGCGGGCATGGCCCCGAAGAGTATCTGAGTCAAGTCCTGGTATCCAGATAGCAAGAGAGTCGCCGGTTGTGCCTTAATACTTGGGCGAATGTGCAAAACCGAGCAAAGGTGAACGAGGCAGCCAGGCAGGTTTCTTCGAGGAGCCTCAGCTTTTGTCTACACCTACCTACCTGCAGCAGAGCCTCAAGTCTAACTCCCAATTGCTATGTGATTCCCAGTAGCCAGGGTGTGCGGGGGAGTGGTAAACAAGGCCCAGCACCACGCCGTGGGCACGGGTGCCATCTTATCTGCCTTCTTAGAGCCGAGCCAGGTAGTTTTACCAAGGCCGTCTCTTCAAAGTTACGAGTCACAACTAGCTCGTCATGGAATTGAGGTTTCCATTGTGGCTGGCTGCTTGAATAGCTGCGTGCAATCTCCATGTCCCCCATTCTGGCAATCACGAACTGGCTGCCATTAGGGAGGCACACGCTCTGTATCATGGTCTGATAAGCTTGAGACATACATTACTTACTCTTGGCCCTCGTGACATCTTCTGCTGACCGTGCATGATGTGATTGCACATTACAGCGCACTCGACCCCACGCCTTGGAAATTCCGCTTTGCTGCAGTGTGATAGCCATCAATGTGGGTGGGTGTGAGTATGGGTGTGGGTGTCATGGCTACGTGGCCCATGTCTCTCTCTGAATGCTGGATGCAGAATGCGTAGGCGTGTGCGTTCTTGTTCCTATCATGGCGGTTGAAAGTGCATCATCGGGCCACCACCATGGTTGCCATAGGGCCGACGCGGCTTTCAGTCAGCTCACAAACATGAACTTGAAACCTTTTGCTATTGTTGAGTCCCTATATAGAACACTCCATCGCAATTGAACAGTAACGGCCCGCCTCCTCGCCATCATGGATTCGGCTTCTGAGCTTCTCGATACCAACCGTGAGGATCCTACAAGTCCTGGACCTCCCTCAACAGTATTTCGTTCTCCGTTCGGGGTTCTTGATCAACATCGTCCGATCTATATCTACTCAGCCCTCAGTAGTCTTCACATTATCCGCCTATTTCGGGCTGTGTAAGTTCGACTATGATCTAGGCAAACTAAAGTTGACGAAACGAGCGTAGAACGTCGAAGAAATGCCATATGAGACGAGACTGATTATCCTAATAAATCTGTGGTCGTTGCCCGAGGATACCGAATCAAAGGCAAACCACAATCTCGTCGTTAGACAGAAGCATGGCTGTGCTCGGCCGATTCCTCTCAGAGCCTTCTGCGAAGAGAAAGGCAATAAGGGACTGATATCGACCAGGGTCGTGGAGCACATTCTAGGGCCCAAGGCTGAGGGGAATCCGGGCTGTCCCTCCTTTGTGGGAATTTCCTGGAGCCTCTCTGGTTTCGACCAACAAGTCGAGAGCAGTCAAGTTCAAATCATCCCTGGACTACAGCACGACCTTGTCCTCGGAAGCGACACTGATGAGCTGTATCGGAGCATTTCACTCACCCGGCCACAGCTGAGCACCCGGCCACAGCTGAGCAGCTCATCCTATGCCAATCCCGAAAACAGTCTACTTGGGGCCCCAGGGGACAACGACCACGCATATGTCAGGGACATAGCTGCAAGCCACGGCGTGCTGCTTATGAACCAACGATCCGTGGAAGCCTTCGTTTCTCTCCTTGATTTGTTTCGAGGTCATTCGCGCGACAAAGAGGCCCTCTGCGCTTCATCCCCTCATCACGGAGACAGTAGCATCAAATCGCCAGATGATTCCAGTTTTGGCGAAGCTGATTCGGAATGCAACTGGTCCACCGTCTCCAGCGAGATGGATCGTCAAGCCCCTTTATGGAAACCCTCCTTCTTAGACAATCCAACTCGTGTCAGTGGATATCCTGTTTCGGACGCATCGACACAAGCAACACAGGCGGACTCGTCCATCTCTCGCTGGTCCTTGATTGGAGACGCGCCCGTTGACCAAGAAGGTGACTGGGACGGAGAGGATGCTGTGCCCAGCCAAACCCAGCTGAGTGAATTTGAAATGCACCCTGGCCACAGAGTCTGGACATGGGATATGGAAACACAGCGTTGGCGAAGGCGAGGGCGAAGCGGGCTTGAGGAGATGGATTGGTTCCCTGAATTTTTACAGTAGCTGTAATCAATCCCCGTCATGTTTGGAATGTTTGTGAAATCACTGGCTGCCGTCGCTTAGTCTAGCTCAGTATATGCATCTATCCAACAGACCCGCTTACTGTATGACGCACCTAAATTTAGGCAGACTCGCTTTAAATGAGTCTTTCTTACAGTATCTAGTTCACGAGACTGAGGCCCAGATTCTGAATGACCATAGATCTATCTGTGCGTCTTGTACTGCTGAAGCCGCGAACTCTTGATCTTTCGAGTTGATAAAACAGCGGCTGTTAGCTCTTCAGGGCTGTTAACTCTTCAGGACGAGACATCCCATCAACCACGTCGTCGACTTGATTCTTGTGCGAGATGCCCTTCATACAACATGGTAATAAACCACAACCAAGACATAGCCATGGAAAAGAAATCTCTGGCAAGCCTCCCGGATGATCTCCTTCTCGACGTTGTCGAACACCTCGATACAGCTCGCGACGTCGCCCACTTCTCTGCCTTGACTAGACACACGCGGAGTCTCATCCGGCAAGATGGCTGGCGGACTTTTGTCAAGACCAAGTTTCCCTCGTTGTACATTGCGCCAAACTCTCAGTCACAATGGAGTGCAGTTGCAGACCGCGCGACCTCTCTGGACCGGTGCTGGGAGAAGCGCGGGTTCTGGATGAATGTGTTGCACGAGAAGCACCAGCTCCCGAGGTGGCAGCGCAGACTTTCCGGATACCAGTCTGTCATGTTCCATGCCGTCCTCGATGCTCGGCTCATGCCATCACTCGAGGATGAAGTCATCGCTGCCGGAGTGGGCCAGAATCTCATGGTTCGACTGAAGCCTGTGAACCCTCGACAGCCAGATGTTTGGCACCAACTCCAGGGGCAGACTCACGGCTACCGAGCTGGGACTGGCGATGTTACGGCTGTGTCGGTCATAAAATACGAGGGTGCGCCAGGAATTGTTGTCGGTAGAGCCAACGGGGATATCCAGGTCCTTTCAGCCGACGACAATTTCACAACGGTCTCAAAAAGTTTGAAGCCAGCAGACGACGCCCTGCTAAACCATGCCTCTGACCCCATGAGGAAGTCGCCGGGTCAGTTGGCCATCTCATCATTGCAATGGCAGCCCGAAGCGAACCTTCTAGCGAGCGGCAAAGGCTCAGTCCTCTCCCTTCACGACCTCACCATGTCCCAAGATCCAGAAGCGAGCCCCGTAGAATACTACGACTTTTCTCAGGGAGGCGCCAACGACGAGGCATCGCTTGTACGCGGCACAAAGTTCATGAGCAAGGATATCTTGGCTTGCGCTCTAGGTGGCAGCCGTAATCCTCTTCGATGGGGCCAGTTGACACCAACGGGCATACGCTTCTCTAATGCAGCGAGTAACTCAAGGGCCCTCGACGACACTGCCACGTTGACTGAACTGCGGATGGGTGACAAGATTACGATCCGGGCGATTGAGCCGGTTAGAGGTGGAGGTAACGAGAACCTTCTCTTGAGTGCGTGGGATGATGGAACTTACAGGTAAGGCCATTCTTGACTATACCACAAACCTACTCACTAACCCCCTTTAACTAGGCTCTTGGACATTCGAACCCCTTCGTCCCAGGATGCCGTGTACCGCGACCGCTTCCAGCCGTATGAAGCTGGCAGCTCTCTCCTTGTTTACGGCACAGAGCGTTTCGTCGCCGGTAGCAACACAGCCCCTAGCATCCGCCTCTTTGACTTTAGATACCCAAAGCCATACCACCACACAAACGCCCTGCCATGCTCAGCGCAATGGCCTTTCCCCAGTCAAAAGGATGACCATAAGATGTGGAGGCAAGGATGGGCGCCAGATTGTCAACCACAGCAGTGCGACTTGCAGACCGGATCCGTTTGTCCATGGCACGGCTTGTCGAGGCGGAACTACTGGAGGCCCGATGCCACACTCCACATTGGAAGCTCGATATATGATCGAATCTACTGTCTGGCCAAGGCGTCTGATCTGTCGGATACCGTCTACTGCGGTGTTCGAGGCGCTATTCTCGAGACGAATCTTCATCTCACCGAGGACGCAGTTCACGATCATGGTCCGCGTACCGTGCCGACAGGATGGCAAACGGGGAGGCCCGGCGGCAAGGTCTCATTGATGGAGACGGGCGTGAGCCTCTGCCAAGCAAAAGAATGGTCTCTGGAGAGCCGGGGTGTTCCAAAGTTGGTCGTCCAACAGCCTCAGCCGCAGAGGCAAGCAGGTTCACCAGATCAGATAAAACGACATCGATTAGATTCGGCGTTTCACAGGCCGGAGGATTTCGACCAGGCGCCAATACATAGGGAGTATTTCGGACCTGCTTATGAAAGGACGATGGATTTCTTAGATGAAGAGTTGCAAACTCTAGGAGCCACTTATAGACGTGTCTAGCAAAACAAGGACAAGACTCTAAACTAGTTCTAAAATGAATCATACAAATGCAACGCACTCTAGCTCTCTCTATAGCTTCGACTCTGGCACAAGCAGCGAGAGTCTCTCTCTAAGTGTAGCCTCTGCTTCTTTCTCGATTCTCTTGACAAGCACATCGCACGTGGGGATATCATGAATCAGTCCAATGACCTGTCCAGTGGTCCAAACCTACAAGGCCAGTTAGCAATTGGCAATAGCAATCGGCAATCTCTCGACTCAGCAACTGAGCGGATGGGAAAAGGCCAACTCACGCCATACTCGGTGTCTCCGGTGACAAACACCTCCTTGCCCCGCTTGCCGCTGACATAGGGCGCAATCTCGGCAAACTCGCCCGTGGTGCTCTCGCGCTCAATCTTGAGGGCATCCTTGGCCACCTTGTTCTTGAAGAGGCGACTCGTGTTGTTCCACCGCCGTAGCAGAAGCGTCGTGTCCGTCTCTTGCGCGCGCACAATCTCCTCCTTGACCTTGATGTGGATGGGCGCCTCCTGGGTGCACATGAAGCGCGTGCCCATGTTGATGCCGCTCGCGCCGAGGCACAGAGCAGCGGCCAGGCCGTGGCCGTCGGCGAAGCCTCCGCTCGCGATGAAGGGCACTTTGAGCGTCTGCCGCGCCTTGCTCAGCAGGATGAAGTTTGTGATGTCGCTCTCGCCCACGTGGCCGGCGCACTCGAAGCCGTCGATGCTGAGGAAGTCGACGCCAAGCTTGACGGCGCTCTGGGCGTGGCGGATGGTGGTGCACTTGTGGAGGACGACGATGCCGGCTTCCTTGAGCTGCGCGATGACGGGGCCGGGCGAGTTGCCCGCCGTCTCGACCACCTTGATGCCCTCGTCGATGATGGCCTGCGCGTAGGCGCCGTAGTCCGGGGGCACCATGGCGGGCAGCAGCGTGATGTTGACGCCGAAGGGGTTCTTGGTGAGGGTGCGGCAGCGGCGGATCTCGTCGCGCAGGGCGAGGGGCGTAGGGAAGATGAGGGCCGTGATGAGGCCCAGGCCGCCGGCGTTGGACACGGCCGAGGCGAGGTCAGCGGTACCTACGTGCATCATGCCGCCCTGGACGACGGGCACTGAGTCAAACAGTCAAGAGTCAGCCATGTCCTAGTAGAGGTTCGCAGGCGGAAGAAGTAGTTGGGTTGCAAACCTCTGATGCCCAGTCGGCGGGTGAGTTCAGTCGCAAAAGGCATCGCGACGGTGTTTAGGTATGCCAAAGGTGTAAGACAAGACGAGGGAAGAAAAAAGAAAGAAAGAAAGAAAAGAGAAGAAGCAGAAAATACAAGCTTGAATGGTCTATTCCTCGGCAGTAAAAGTCACCTCACACAAATCAAGTCTATAGCCGTAAAGAGAGAAAGAACCGAGTCGCCGAGGCTGATGTTGCTCCAGAGAGTGCTCCAGAGAGGAGAGCCAGAGTCAGTCATCGCGTCGCACACTCCATCCATGCTCATGGCCGGGGACCGCGGGGATGCCGAGGTACGATCCCCACTTCCCCTTGTCATACTCATTAGGACCCTCCACTCGGCCCGGGCCCCGCAAGCCCTCGTGGCCCTGTTCCTGTTTCCACTGTCGTCACATGCGTTTGTATCTTAGATCTTGCAGGGCATGATAGACTACCTACGTATCTATTAATATTAACGCACGTTCCAACACCACAAAGGGCGTCACATGATGATGGTCGCAGACACCTCCACAGCGACACGAGCAGGTAGAGGCAGAGAGAGATAGCCTATACCGCATTGAGGTACAGAAAAGGGGAGCAAGTATTGCTTCAATAGATATACTTCACTTCGGATTATGCAACCAACCCACAGATAAATCAACTTCAGACTGTGCCTTATTCTGCTACCTACTATAGTTGTCTGCCCTAAACTGCAAAACACCTCAAATCATTGTTCCCAGTGACCGCTCCATGTCTGGCTTGCACCAAGTCGACTGGAGCCCTATCCGTCCATAACGCCATATTGTACAAGATAATCCATGTCGTAAAGCATCATAATTCCCTAATTTCCCACGGCTTGACCAACTTTTGCCTGTAAGCATAACAGCCATCGTTGCTCGATAGAAACCAGGCGCCCAGAAATCACAATGGTATCAGTCCCAATAACCCATTTTCGTTGCACCAAGCCACCTCGTTTGCCCCCTCAACCCATGCCTGGTTCAGGCCCCATTCGAACCGGTGGAGTCCTTTCTCGCGGTTTCTCAACCAAGTCGGCATATGCGTCAAGGCTTGATCCCATGACTTTAACTATCTCAAAGATATGTGTTCCTTTGAATGTCTCAGCCCAGAGCCGGACCACTGCGCTGGCCAATTGTCGAAGCTTGGCGCTGTCGCTTGTTGCCGCCTCGTTCTGGCCATGCCCTGAGTTAGGTCCAGACAAGGAGGGGTCAATCGGAACCGCAAACTCAGTCTCGTCAAGCATCCGGCGGACCATCTCCAGCAAATTCTTCTCCTCTGGAGAGGCGGGAGCCCCGTTAGGTCCAATATCTGCGATGGTCAGGAGCCACTTGGAGACCAGGATAGCACATTCAAAGTTGCACACTGTTAGACATGGTTAGCATACGGGATGATGAAACAAATAGGGGGCCTTGATGTCATGACTCACGTGAGTGTTGAATGCTCCATTCGGCTGATTTCGTCCTGGCCACATAGTTGACGCCCGCTTTCACCAGCATGGACAGCGCATGGATCGCTTGGAACACTGCCCGGTGCAGTCTTAGACTTCGGACTAGCAAGGGGGTCCTGCTCAGGGCCGACGCCACCAAAAGCGGATCCCGGGTCTCGAGCGCGGTCGAGGGAGTGACATCGGTATAGAGGCGGATGTAAGCCTGTCGAAGCAGGGCTGTCGCGGTGAAATCCAGAGTTCCACCCTCGATCGAGTCCGACACGCTGTAGTGTCCTGATTCCGCCGCTCGAAGCTGGTGCTGATCCTCGAAACTGGTTTGCCATACCCGCAGCGCCTGCGACACTTCCTCAACGTCCTCGGGCTTCATCGTTCGGTGGATGTTGTACGGCAAGCCGGTCGCAAACGACGTCTGCTTCAGCAGATAAATGTGTTGGATCAGAGCGTGGATGAGGACGTAGCTTCCGAATGACGACAGGTGTTGCGGAAGACCTTGGTTCGTGCGGCCAAAAAGTCGTGAAAAGGCGTCGTGCAAAGTGAGTTCTATCATTGGCGTTGACTGTCGCATCTCTTGCCATTGCCAGGCAGTCTCCGCTCTCCATAGCTTGCCTCTCTGAGGCAAGAGGAGGTTCAACTCTGATGTTAGTAACAACGGAGGCATATTGTAGGCAATGCTACAGAGATTGAAGAAACAGTAAGCGACAAGCTTCGTCCTCGTTGCAGTCTCGAGTCGAATCCAAGTTTCCCAGTCATTGACGGCACTCAGATTTACTTCTGCCACGAGTCCTTCTTCCCGAATCAAGATAGCCAAGTTGCTCTGCAATGACAGCGCTTCGTGGAGGATCGTCGGTACGCCCCATAGGCCAACGGCGAAAAGCAGCAAGACTGCTTGGATCGTCTCAATTCTAGCCTGGGGAGTGTTGGGAGAGCTGTATATCTTTGTTAGAATGGCAATTCCCATTGAGGACATACTGAAGAAACTTACTAAGGTTCACGGTGCGTATCCTGGGTTGCGGGACGCTCCGATTGCGCAGATGCAAATGAGTGACGGTACGTGGCGCTTGGCGAAGGTCTCGTAGAGTGAGGGCTATAAGCAGCTGCCGTGGGCAAGAGGGCATGAACTTCGGAGATGCGCCTCCGTCGAATCTGCTCCATGGCTATAGCCTTGGCGGCATACCAGAGAGCATAGCCTCGGTTCTTCTCGAAACGATATTGCGCTCCCACGGCGAGAATAGCAAGCAGTAACTCAGGGGCCGCTTCGGCTGGGGAAAATGTTGGAAGATGCAGGAAGGGCAAATGCTCATGAAGGCCACTGATATATCCTTCCAAGAATCTCGTCAAAGTGTGTCGGGACGGGAAGACAAAGTCATTGGGAAGGACGACAGAAAATTCATCAAGTCTGTTCTTGATTACGGTATGGTCGGCCACCGAAATTCGAAGCGCGGATTGTCGGGCTGATTCGTCGAGTCCCCGCGGGTCTGCTGAATCGCGGGAGTCGGCCAGCATATTCGGGTAGCGTCCTGGGAAGAAGGATGACTTGGATGATCGGCGCTGAGCTGCACCTCCTTGGCTTCGAGACCACATCATCTGTTGTTCGGTTTCAAAATTCGGGGGAAGGAAGTGTGAAGAAGAAGCGAACTCGTCCAAAAAAGGGTTGTAGTCGTCATAAGAGCCACTGGGCGGCTGCTGGGGCACATAACCGGATCCCAAAGGTTGGTCGTCTCGGGGGCGATCTGTTGTATAAGCCACAATAGTGTCGCCGTAACTGCTCTTCCTCCGGGCTTCTGGTGAATGTGGTGGAGGGGGTGCTCCACTGACCGGCCCCTGGACGGGATTACCTGAGCTTGCGAGGGCCGCATCGGATAAGAGATCGAGATTACATGCTCCAGACCTGGCCTGTATTCGGGGATCTTGAGGCACATGTGGAGGCCCTGGAGGAGGTGGGCCGTGGTGGAATTGCTGTGGTTGCGGCAAGGGTTGCTGCGATGGCGGGGGCCGTGATGCGTTGTGGTGTTGGAGGCTGATAGCCTCGGCGCTTATCTGACCTTCAGACACAGAACTCTTGTGTGAGGTAGTGGAAGTATTAGACGACAACTTCCTGGGCCGGTTATTCTCCTTGCTACCTTCATTGAGGTGCACGAGCTTCTCATGCCTGACGAGGAGGTCCCTGATGTCCATGTAAGCATGTGTGTTGATAGACTTGACAAAGCTATAATCAAGGAAAGGTAAAGGCAGTTGGGATGAAACATGAACGACAATAAAAAGAGAATAGAGTGAGCAGGGGGCAACGGTTAGGTAATTGTATGGTGAATGAGTGAGTGAGTGAGTGGTGAGTGAGTGAGCGACCGGGTGGGACGGGCTGAGAAACGGTGGATATAGCGGAACTGGAACATAACGTACCTTCTTCCGAAGGTCTTCCCGCAGCGATCCCAACCGCAAGAAAAGGGTTTCTCTTTGGTGTGGGTACGCTCATGTCGTTGAACATGTTCGACGCGCCTGGATACCGAAAGGATAGGTCAGCATATTGAACATGTAGACTAGGAACCAAATCCACGAGAGCAACAGACCTGAACCGCTTGCTGCAGTACTTGCAGGGCAACGTCTTTGGCTTTGGCTGGCGAACTTCGGTGGGCTCTGGAGCGACCAGAGGCGCCGGGGGACCAGGTAGAGCACGAGGAGGCGGGCCCTCCATAGACTGAATGGCGAGCATGGTGAAGGCAGTTGCTCAAAGAGCAACGCTTCGAAGCGTTCGGGGTGTTCACGTAATTGTTGATATAAAGTGTGGGGTGAGAAGAGTTGAGGAGAAATGTCAAAGTTGAAGAGAGGAGAGGGAAAAGGCGAGACAGATTTGGAGCTGGGGAGATGCAGGCAAAGATGGCAGATTGCGGGGTGCGTTAATGGCAGAGTATGGCATGTGGAGGAGAAATAGACGGTGGCCCGTGAACGCAAGAGGGAGGGATGGGTATGCCTTCCGCGGGACGGAGGAACTGGGGGACTGGGACTGGGGTGGTAGTAGAGCACGGCCAAGACCAAGACGGCCAGCCCCAGGAGAACCAAGGAGATGGGATGGATGGGCACGGGCAAGCCTCAAAAACGCCCCTTTAGCGCTTCCCCTCTCCTGCTATCTCGGCTGTTCC
>JAAVUK010000740.1:0-21301 GCA_014899095.1 Fusarium buxicola
GGCCTTTTCCAGGCGAGTAATAAGAGCAACTTCGACAGAGCAAGAGAAATCCTCAGCCGAGAACTAGGCGAAAGACTCCTGTGGGATGCTATTACCCTCGGCCATGCACCATCTCTATATAGCTTCATACCAGGCGTATTTGGTGCAACTAGACGATGATCAGCAACATGGCTCAAGGAACAAACAACACTGGCGGCAAGCAGTCGCCCAGTGGATGATGTAGAAGCACCCAGCCTTTCTGCTCTACCTCAGAAGCGACCTCACGGGCGAGTGGTTGTACATCGATGCAAGATTGAACTCGTCGCGCTGCTTGAAATCGGAGGGCTCATGCGGCGACATGGCATGGGGAGGGGAGGGAAAGCGGCGTCGACGAGGTCCGGTCACCTCAAATGCTGGCTTGAACTGGTCATGTCATGAACTATGAGTGCAAAGCGGCAAAAAGAATGCAAGCTACTTGACGCGCGTGAGTCTTCATGGGGATCTTTTCGCGAGGGGAGAAACTGAACCTCTAGGGGGTAGCGCGTGACTCCCAAGGTGCAAGCGAGCAATGCAGAGCCTGGAAAACAGCAAGGTAGGCGCCGTCTCGAGATGCTTCAAGGCCGCTTAGAAGGTCCGGTTGATGTGTCTCGCATGTTTTCCAATGAAAGAGCGGATTGCGATAAAAGCAGCATGTTTCGTGTCTTTCAATTTGTACTCTATCCCCTGTGCTACCCCATGCTGCTAACTCATCATCCCTTCCATTCTCCCCCTTCCCTTTCACCACCCGACCACCCGCCCACCCGACAGTCCTCTCCAGGCCTCAGAGCGATAAGCTCACGATTAGCTGGCCGCATACTCATGCGAAGTACTGATCCGCGTCGAGTCGTGTCATTGTTTTCTCGGACAAATAAAGTTTGCAGAACCCCAAAAGTGGGATGTGCAAAGCAGCAGGTGGAATTCGTCTGCCATCGCCAGGGGCTACGAAGTAGGAGCAGACTGCCGCGGTCCTGTGTTGATCGAAGCCATGATCGAAGTGCTGCGTTCGCGAGAAAGAGGGTTTACCACGCTGTGAGTCGGCCGATCGCACCGCAGTTTAGACCACCTTGCCACTCAGGGAGCGATTTACCACCTCCGCATTACCGCTCCTCTACTTACAGCGCTTCTCTCAGGGCTTCTGGTGACACAGTTAGCAGGCAGGCAAGCGGGGCCACGTAGCTTGATTGAAAGGCGTGTTGTCGCACATTGTGACGTCGAGGGAGGGGTGCTTGGGCACCTTCGGGGGTTACTTGTGTCCCGATTGACGGTCAATCACGGAGTGTCCGATACATGGCAAGAAGCCAGGCGCATGCACAAACAGACATGCTGAAGAAACGATCAGAGTCAGGAACATCGAGAAGAAGGTTGGTCTTACCAGGGCCCAGGTAAAATGATGGCCATCAAACGGTCGAGAATTCTTAGTGTCTGGCACCAGACACAGCGGCGAGCACTAGGAGGGGCGTCAACATGCAGGTTCTCGGGGGATGAGCTACTCTTGACACAGAAGACTTACCTGCTGTGGTAGAGGAGGATGCCATAGCTTAGAGAAATGGCCCAGCCGGGAAAATCCTCATGACAGTGACGGGGTGTCGCTCGCAAACGCGTCAAGTCGGGAATGAGGATGAGTAGGTGAGAAACGGCCAGCAGGATGATCTACGAAGAAGATGGATGCCAGAGCAGAGCAGATGACCATATGGAGAGTGTATAGGGATCATGGACCAAGTGTTTGGTCGCCCTGAAGGTGGAAGCGGGCTCTGGAAGAAGTGTTAATGCGGCAGGTTTCGAGGATGGAACTGTTCTTGACATTGAAGACTTACCTATTCCACTCGAGATATTCTCGCCGCTTTGGCGCAAAACCTATGCTTAAGGTCACGCTCAGCTGAGATGAAGAAGGGCGTTCGCAGGTGCTTCTAGTTGTAGTTGGGGAGGGGAAGGTGGAAGAATGACTGCAAGGATAAAGGACGTCCGGAGCAAGGCAGGTGCCCATATGGAAACTGAAGTGAACCACATGAACTAGACCTTTAGGCTCCTGGGCAAATAACGTAGGGAACCGACCGACATAAACGGTGACCGATGAAGAGAAGGGAGGAAGAATCCCAGGGAGGAGGGAGTGAGGGTATAAATAATGTAGCTGTGGTGGGAGGCACGTGACCTTCCCCGGGGACTGATGGCCCGTGTGTGGCGCATAGACGGCGGCTGCTCTGCTCTGCAGCCGCTTAGAGCTGTCTGTTCTTTGGTGTAAACCTTATAAAATTTCCGACAAGGCTAGGCAAGTCCCTTGCGGGACCATTTTTGGCAGTTATTATTAGTTTTTCCCCGAGAAAGGAGCCTGGATCTATTACCTACCTAGGTACTGAAGTACCGTGAATTTTCGCGTCACGCGTCTGCCCGTGCTTGAGTCTGGACCCTGCTGCTTGCTCAGCCAGGCCAGACCTCGGCGGGAGAGTCGAGGAAAGATGGTGTGGTGCATACATATAAGCACGAGTACCCTTCATCTTCGGGATTTCAGCACTGTAATTGCTTGAAGTACGAACTATTATTCTTATATCTTCACCACGCAGATTTTGTATATCCTGACTACCGCTTCTGGGCGCACAGCGTGGGCAGCTCAGGGACAGGATGCTCGAAAGGGTCGCACGTGATCTCCAATTTTCCCTGCCCTGTGGGGTTTCACTCAGACGGTGTAAGTTGATTGGGCGCGGAGACAGATAGACAGCCTTTGTTCCATGTCCAGACGATCACTAGAGTTAGATGTTTATTGGGCACTTTGGGTGTTCTTGAGCCAAAATCGCAGCAGCTAGCTCTTGACGTCCGAGATCTTAAACCCGCCAGGACACAGCTTCTGGAAAACCTCCTGCGGATCATACTTGGCCGCCGCATCCTTCATCTTCTTGACGTTCTCCACACCATAGCTACCCAGAGGATCCTGGCTCTTGTCGGCATAGTTCAGGTATATCCACTCAAGGTTGCCTCCGTCGATAGTAGCAGCAAAATCCCGAACCTGCTGAACCCACGCCTGCACCTTCGGCCGTGCAAAAGCTTCCTGTTCCGGGGTATGGGCCATGACGTTAGCAAGGAAGAGGATGCCATTGCTCTTGTGTCGTTCAACGCCCATTACGTTACCGCCGGCTTCAACACAGCGCCGGCCGAAGAGGGTGGGCAGAGGTTGGAATAAGCATTGGGTGATGAAGTTTCCATCCGGTATGAACGCCTTGAGTTCTTCGACAAGCTTATCGTGCAGCTCGGACGCTTTGGTGATAATTCGGGTATCATTCTTGAAGCAGCTTGTAAACAAAGTGTTGCTAGGTAAAGTTAATGTTGCCCTGGGTTTGGAAGATAAAGTGACTCACTAGTAATTAGCTGGGATGTTGTACTCAAAGGCCATCTCCGAAATTGTAGTCATCTTCACCGTGTTCATAATCTCGGGCAGAGCCAGCCACTTTTCGTATGCGGGTGGCTTCTCAACGCCAGCCATGTTTGCATAGAGAGCAGCCACAACGATATCCTTGAATTTGGGCACGTGCGTAAACATGGTCACCAAGCTGTTGTTGATGTCGTTGGGCACGTTGTCCGTAAACGAAGATAATGCCTCAATGGCGGCGGGAATCACCTGCTTGGGAAAGTAGGTCATCCCACCCCATACCTTGTCGCATGGGATTGCCTTCATGGTGAAGTCGGTGACGATCCCAAAGTTGCTCGAGCCGCCTTTCAAGACGCGGAACAAATCCGTGTTGGTTTTCTCGTCAGCAGCAGTAATGTCGCCGTTGGCCAGGACAACTTGATAGGACACCACATTGTCGCACGAGAAGCCCTGTCGCGCCGTGAAGAAGGCATTTCCGCCGCCCAGCAGCAGACCAGCAACACCGACGTTGCCCTCACGACCCCCAGCGACTGCACGGCCGTGCTTGTTCAGCTCGGCGTAGACTTGGCGCCATCGACAGCCGGGCCCAATACTGGCCGTCTCACTTTCCGCGTCGTAAGTTACCCTGTCAATGTGAACCAGGTCAATCGTCACCCCATCTGCGATGTTGTTGGAACCCGCCCAGTTAGTATGGCCACCACTGCGGACAGCAAACTTTTGGCCAGCTGCGACAAGAGCCTTGACAGCTGCCGCGACTTCTGCGGGGGATTGAGGCTGAACAATGCAAGCGGGCCTGATCTTTGCGCTGTTGGACCAGTATGATTCTTGTCGCGCCGTGTACTCGGCATCAGTGGGCGACAAAATGCGCGATTGAAGCCCAGCTGCAATGAGGCATTTCGCCTGAGAGATGTTCAGTCGGGGAACAAGAGTGGCCATGGTTCAATAGCTTTGTGTATGGGACAGTACGGGAACTAACTGCAAAAGCAAGGGGGAACAACTTATGGTGGGTGAGGGCGAGTCTCCAGAAACATTCTGGGGCCAAGGCGCACTTTATTCCTCCGTAAGCCTTTGTTTGATCCTTTGCCTGCCCTGTCCATAAGCCCGTCCGAGTTTAACGTTACATGGCGAAATTTGAGAACGTTTCTGCAGCTTTCCCTGCACCTTGCGTCTTATGTCCAAATGCGGCACCGATTGAGCTGTCCGTCGCTCTAATTGCTGGTATTGGCCCAGGTTATCGTTCTCCATTCTCTTATTAGTTCTCAACCGCCTCGAGTCTGCTTAAACCTATTATTTGCTATCATGTTTTCAACTGTTCGAAACCCGCTTCTCTTCATTCAACTCGCTGCTGGCAACACCATGGCTGCCGTCGTGGATGGCATCGTCGTCGCAATTCCGCCACCTGAAGGCTGACTGTACTTGTGATGTAAAGACGGCTCCCAGACGAGTTTAAGCGACGGTACTTATCAATTCAGGCTCTTTATCAAATCAAATAGTACAGTTATAATTAAACAATAGCGTTATTCGTATGCTCATACATCCCAGTGCCGCTTCCAATTAGATATCACGTCGCGTTTTCGACAACATACCACAAGTGAGTGATAGCTTCCCACCATCCACCTAGCACCCCGAAAAATACCAGCTAAAACAAGCATTAAGCACTGCACTGTCCGCCGACGCAAGCATTCTGATCTGGGCAATCTTGAGATGACACACACTGAGGTGCAGGGGGGGATGAAACCAGGCCACAAATTCCGCCCACACATGAGCAGCTGCCTGGAAAGAGGCATAAGTCCAGATTGATCAGACAGTCTTGTGACCCGGAACAGCTGATTTGATCGACGCAGACATTTTGCTGGCAGCTGGCGCCTGTACTGCACTGGGCGCTAGTCTGGCAATCTTGGACGTCAGGCCGGAGGGAACAGAGTGCGTCGATACAAAGACATAGTCCAAGGGCGCATAATGGGTTGACCGATAAGAGGCAGTCATTCTCGTCGAAACAAGAGTCCCCGCCCTGGGTCGAAGCTTGACAGAGGCCATCCGTGCCGCAGCTCTCCCCTTGAACAGTGCAGTCACCGTCGTTACTACAAGCTTGTAGTGGTGGTTGAGAATCTGGACGACATAATAAATCTACGCATATGCAAGCTGTTAGGGCGCAGGCCCCAGCAGTCAGACCAATGCAATCAGCGTCTACGCTGCAAGGAATAACATCGCTCGTTTCGGCAGGCGGTCCGCCAACTGTAGTTGTCTGACCGCCTGGGCCGGAGCTCGTAGCAGCATCGAGGCCAGTCGTCTCGACAACTGTTCCAATAGTAGCAGCAGTGCCAGTTTCAGACTGGTCAGTTGAGGTATCACCCAGGCGAGTTTGGGAACCTGGACGACATAATAGATCCACGCATATGCAAGCTGTCAAGGCGCAGGCCCCAGCAGTCAGACCAGAGCAATCAGCGTCCACGCTGCAAGGGATAACATTGCTCGTCTCAGCAGGAAGTTCGCCAACTGTAGTTGCTTGGCTTTCGGGGACAGGGTCTGTAGCTCCAGGGGACGTATTAACAGGCTGAGTTTCGCTTGGGGGTTGACCTGTCCCAGTTGCTCCGGTAGCAGTATTAAGGGGCTGGGTTTCGCCTGCTGAAATCGTGTCCGTAAGCTGGATTCCGGGTCTGGAAGTTGCCTCGTCGGGCTGAGTGTTGCTTTGCTGCCCTGTTGCCCCAGTGCTCTCAGAGACCTGATCGCCCGTGATTGTTATGACGCCGGCGGATGATGGTGCAGGCGCAGGCGACGATTCCAAGCTTGCCGAGGGTGGAGAGGGCAAATCAGAGGCCGTCTGGCGACATAAAAGGTCGATACACCCGCAAAGCCCCAAACCGCAAGCTCCAGCACCTAGAAAACAATCGTCATCCACTGAACATGGAGTGGATACCGGAGTATCGACTGGCGGCTGTCCATCCTTGGTGGAAGTGAGCCGAGGGTCAGTCGGGGTGCCGGTGACAGATGGAGGTAACTCAGAATTGGTGACTGCGGTAGTTGAGACATTGTCGATTGTTGAGGTGGGAACGACAGGGACGTCTATGGAAATTGTCGTGGTCTGAGGATCAGTAGGACTGCCGGAGCCTTCGGGGTTTGCGAGGCCGGGAGAGGAGTTGATTATGATGGCAGTGCCTTGGACATCTGTCGCTCTGGAAGAAGAATCAAGCGTGGATATGCCACTGCCTTGAGGGTTTGTGACGCTGGAGGAACTAAGCGCCGGGATGCTGCCGCCTTGATTCGCGAGGGTGGAAGAGAAGCCGAGCGTTGTCTGGGGATTAGCAACACGGGTAGAAGAAAATACCGCCGAGACCGCAATGGTAGTAGTCGGCAAGCTTGATGAAGTTGAAGTAGGAGAGACACGCGAGTCTCTAGATATGGTCGCGAAGGTCTCGAGAGTCCTAAGAGTAATTGAGTTGCCCTGTCCGTTTGGTGTGGCAAGCCCAGTATTGGCAGAGGGTGAAGATGGGTTCTTTGAAGCTACATACAAAGCGTCAGATCGGGTTGAGAAGGAGACAGATGTGGTTTCAAAATCAAACGTACTGGGGGGAGTGGGAGATAATATATCAATGTCGGTAATCGTCGTCAGTGTGCCGTCCTCGGCAGTACCAATGATAATGCGAGTGGACGCAGACACAAAAGCTCGAGTTGTAATGCTAAGGTCCGTGAAGCTGAGGCCTTCAGTGAGCCGAAGACGAGAGCTCGTTGGTGACAACTCGGGGGTCTCACGTGCTGCTCCAAGTGACTGGCCTCTTGTTGTCGGCCGACGACCAGCCCCGGCCGGCACGCCTGTGGCTCCAAGGCCTTGACCTGACCGTGAACCTGTCGAACCTCCTTTGGACGGATCCTCGTTTGAAGAACCTGAGGGGACCCGCGTGGATGTACGGCCTTCTTCAGGACTGCTGCTCCCTCGGGCGGGTGAACTGGATGGACTTTCGCTCTCTGGGTCAATCGGGTTTTCATTTTCAGAGCCTTCTCCGCCGCCTGATGAGTTTCCATTCTCTGAGTCTGGAGAGGGAATGGTGCTCTGTCTCGGGGGATTCGTATCTCCTGAAGAGTTCTCGGTTGGTTGCGAAGGGGGTCCATCATTTTCAGAGCCGTTGCTTGATCCATTCGACCCGGATTCATCTGAGCCGCTTCCACCGGGATTTCTGTTTCCACTTCCACTTCCGCTCCCGCCCGCCCCCGGGGCCGAGTTACCAATAGCTATGCAACGCTTATTCAAGCATACACTGCCTGAAGAACACGGGGGATTGCAGGCCGCTGCTGGAGCTCCGTTGCCGTTGCAGGTTCCACCTGTTGAGCCTTGAGAATCTCCCCCTGTTTGCCCTCGGGAATCTCCTCCAGTCCGATTTGGTTCTTCGCCTGGCTGTCCCCCAACTCTGCTGCCCGGCGAGTCAGAGCCGCTTCCATCAGACCCGGACTGATTTCCGCTTTCAGATCCAGAATTTTGCCCTTGAGCATCGTCAGACTGGCTTTCTTGTCCTCCATTCCCGTCACGATTCGATCCAGAGCCAGAGCCTCCCGAGCTGGACTGATCATTATTGCCAGAATTTCCTCCAGGCTGGTTTACTCTGCCTGATGAATCGTTGCCGTTGGACCCTCCCTGGCTGCTTTGCTCTCCACCAGCTTGGGCATCTCCATTTTTACCACTGCTACCAGAGGCATTACCGGAATTATCGCCATCGGAGCTGGAGTCAGACTGATCTTCGCCAGCTTGGGTTGCTCCGCTCTGCCCACTGCTGCCGGGAGCATTTTTCGAGTTACTCCCTTGAGACCCTGACCCTGACTGACCTCCGCCTTGACCATCTTGATCTTCACCAGGTCCTTGATTACCGTTCTGACCAGTGTTCTCAGAGTCGTTACTCGAGTTGGCGCCGCTGGGGCCAGAGTTGCCCCCAGGTCGTCGATTGCCTGCATCATCGCTGTTGGTGCCCTCGCCAGATGATCTATTGCCGCTGCCTTGATCATCGGACTCGTCGCTTCCGTCCGCCGAAGAATTCCTATCTTGACCAGCAGCGTCCTCATCGGATGATCCACTACCTCCATTCTGCCCCCCAGGCTGTGTACCGCCTGAGTTATCTCCGTTGAATCCTTGGTCAGAAGAGGAGTCGTCGCCCTGACTGGCAGCGCTCTCCTTATACGAGCCATTACCGCCGCTCTAGTTTCCGGGCTGACGGTTATCCGAATCTTCACCATTAGACCCTTGACCAGATGAAGATTTGTCGTCTTGGCCAGGAGAATTTGCATCAGAGCTGCTATCGCTCTGACTTTCCGGCTGTCGATTTCCTGAAGAATTGCCATTGGATGCAGAGGAATTGCCGCTATGTCCATCAGCCCCCTGGCCGGATGACCCGCTATCGTCACCCTGGCTTCCCGGCTGATTATTCCCAGATTCTTCGTTGCCACTCGGTGAGCTTCCACCGTGTCCGTTGGCATCGCTTCCACTCTGTCCGTTGGTATCTTGAGACCACCCACTGCCTCCTTGTTCACCAGTAGTTCCTTGGCCCTGTCCAGCCTTGCCTTGTCCAGTGAGGGGGCCATCAGGTCGTCCAGGCCCACTGCCAGTACCGCAGCCAATCCTTGGGACATCCCAAGGATGCGTCAGGTTGCCAATACAGCGCCCCGATATACACGCTTGACCCCTGTGACATGGCTTTGAGTCGTTACCGCATTGTGAGAGGTCGGTTGAGATGTTGATAGGCATACACGTGTTCTTCCAGCAAAAGGTTCCTGGACGACAACGATGTCTGGACAAGCCACACGTCATATTTTGAGCCACTTTGGAGGTGAAATTCAGAGACCTGCACTCCCCCGAGACACACAACTCGCCAGCAGTGCAATTTTTCTTGACCCCTCCAGTTCCACAATTATAGGGGTCCGTTCCGATGAAAACTTGACGACACCAACCATTCCGACATGGCGAGCCAAGGGGGCACTGGATACTCGCGTTACATGCTTGGACGTTGGTTCCGAGGAGGAATGGGACGCAGTGGCTGTCAAGACACCAGTTTCCTGGGTCACAGGTCTTGTTCAACAAGCTGCAAGAGGTCGGGTCTGATCCGATATCAATCTTCTGGCAATGACCGTTTATGCAAAGAAACCCCGGACGACATTGTTTGTTGGCTTTGCCGCAGCGGCGAGAGTTGGCCATGATCTGAATAGGGGCGCATCTGCCATTGTTGTACCATTGGCCTGGCCGACAAGGCCGAGAGCTGCTGGAGTTGGTATAGTTTTTGGGGTTCAAGTTGTTCAATTCAAGATCAAGAGGATAACACTTTCCGGCAACACAGAGCTCCCCAGGCTGGCACGGCTTCTCGAGCTTTCCACAATTTCGTGGGTCGATTCCGATAGTTATGTTGGTGCAGCTGCCCCAGACGCACACATCAGGGAGGGGACAGCCACCGCCGTACAGCGCTTGCCGAGAAAAGATGTTGCTGGGATGGTTGTCGTTTGGGATAGCGTAAGCAGAGGTGAGTGATATGGCCAAGACTGCCGTCGCGAACAGGGCTAGCCAGTTGTGCTGAGCCATGGTTAGTAGTTGACTGAGGGTTGAGTTGTTTGCATTTGTCGAGCTTGATGATCCGGGAATCTCAACGAGATCACCCTCGACCTATATACCTTGCTGAGACTGGTGATGACGGCCAGTTCTAGGCAAAATAAGTTTGCTTAGATATTGGGCCTCAGACTCCCAGGTTACGAACATCGGGCAACAAGTTGTGTATAGCCTCAAGTGCTGGCTTGCTGATCGGTCACTCTTCCAGGCTGGGGGTAAACCTTGAGGCCCTCCCGTATCCACAAACCCGTCGAGTTTCCTAGTACCCGGTGAAAGTCTGAGATAGACTGCTGGTCAAACGCAAAACTGTAAGCGAGCTGTGACGACATGAAGATCCGGGGTGAACTATTTCTGTCCCAAAAGAAGAGATCTGCCTGATGATCTTGATAAAGTTGGTAACAGTTGACGATCGGTTCCGCGGGAATGTCTGAGTGGCCGGAAACACGAGAACCCCCGTGACTAGCGAGCGCCTCATTCCCAGCCTTGGCATCATCGTTCAGGCGAGCTGCCGTTTTCGACGGGATACGGTAGACTTTGGTCAAAACATCACGGCTGTGGAGTTGTGATTGCGGTCCGGTGGATGAGCTTCCGCGCCTCTTGGTAGGATAACGATGTGGCAGGAGTTGAAAGGGCTTTTTGATGGATCAGATCGTCTCAGCAAGATTCTGTAGTCCTTTGTTCAACTGCTGCCTCTATTGGACTGTTACTAAGTTTGAAACTACATCAACGGCTGAAAAGCTCGGAGAATATTGACTCAACATTTCTGTGGAATACATCACCTTGCCGTGATTGAAACAGTATCTCAAGCAGTGCTCCCGTGTCACCACCTTCACTGGTCATCGAAGCTATACTTCCTGCATCTTGCTCTTTGGGAATGAGACGCCAAGGGTTACATCATGCTTATAATATTGACGTTTCACAGCTATACTTCTTGGACTATTGCTAGTCCCACGGTATACGCAAAGCCTCATTCGCTATTTCCAGCCCTCCCATCCCGCCAGACTTGTAAGTTCTCCTTTTAGGCGCACGATGTCTTGATTTCAATATCAAAAGCTACCATGTTTCTCGCCGTATAGCACCGGATATGATCATGCGCATCCTGACGCCTTTTCCGGCCTTTGTTTCCAGTGGCTTCTCCCTTAGCGCAGCCTCCTCCCGGGGGCTTTCTCGCCTCCAATACCCATGGCCGGTAGAGTTTTAGACGCCATCACGTGGACTCAAGCAGCCATCTCCTGTCGTAGAACCTGCTTAAGCTTAAAGTGGCCTGGAGATGTTAGACAGGGGAGCAGTAACAGGAATAGACGTAGTCGATCCGTGCCTTTGAAAACGCCCAAACCCACGAGTTATGTGACACAGACCCCCTATCACAACGGTGATTGCCGACGTTTTTATGCGCCCCGCACTCTCGAATGTAATGACGATCAGGGCCAGGCACAATGAACAGGAATTTGTCAAGTGAGTAGTTATGGATTGAAGTAGTGACAAGTCATTTACTGTGAGACACGCTGACCGTCTTGGGTCTGGACCTCGGACGTCACAATAAGCCTTGCGAGGCGAAACCAGTCTATCTGTTGTCCATCTTGGCACGTAGATCACCATCCAGAATGTGACGTGGACTGCTAACTCGGCTCCCGTTCCCGGTGGGAACTTCCTCACTCTCCATTACGATAACGGTAGCGCTATTTCTCCAGAGGAGCATTGTTTCCGAGAAGAGCAGCCTAGCTCAGTTCACCGTCAATGAAGTCACTCGCGTAATCAAGTTCCGTTGGCCTACTCCGTTAACAACCTCAGGAATCCAAACGGTTGGAATTCAATGACGTGCCCAAAGCTGTTAGCCTCCTGAGTTTAAGTGATCAACGAGTGAGTAAGGATACATACACTGAGGATACAGGACCTCCGGAGCACCAATTTCCATGACTATCAATTCACCGTAGAACCAACAGCTCATTTCGTTCGTGCTGATCATGGGAGTTGCCAAGGCCAGTCACCGTTTCCTCTGGTCGTACTGCGTTTACAAAGTCTCAGACTCCATCGGCGATCCGGAACGGTTTCCGGGGAAGTCTCTGTCGATCAGCAAAGTGTGGAGGCACTCGCAGCTTACGGAGAGGCAGTTTTATACCCCATTCTTTTTATTTAATCTCTTTTTAAAGCGATCTATAAGTCTACAAAAAGTGTTTTTCCAAAGCAACATGCCCTGACTTACCAAAACAGAGGTCATTGAAACAAGAATCTCATCCCGAGCATCGCGAGAAGCCAGCAGTTTCACTGTCAGGAATTACCAACCATTCGCCTAGTAAACAGATAACTCCTTGAGGTCATAGGCCGACAGCCTACACATTATCATTTGAACCCCTGCTTCCGGTCTGCAAGCTCGCACTAGCAGCAATCTAACGCTCAGTCGCAGAGTTATGAAGACTGTAGCATGGTTAGCCGCTGGGCACTTCTCTAGGCTTCTCATTGGCAAACTTACTTCATGTCCTCATGGTTGATCAGTGTCTTTCCCTCGGCTTCGTGACCATTCTGTACGTTCACGGGGCCACCATTAGCAACCAGAGTTGGTTTTTTTGCGCCTGAACCTTCCTCTTCTTCATTCCTTCTCTTCTTCCCCTTTGCCCGTATCTCGCTCAGGTGCTCAAAGTAGCCCTCGGGCACTTCTGTCTTATACTTTCCACAGAAGACTCCAACCTCAAAGTCTGTGATTTCAGTATCGCCCTCGACTGCCTCGAAACAGGCGTCTTTCAAATCATCTAGTGATTGGTATATCAACTGAAACATATGTTAGTTATGTAGGTTGGTGGGCTGTGGTAGTTTACCTCATCGGCGCCAATATGCGTTGCAATTTCCTTCCTAGTCCTATTGTGTGCGACGAGTTCTGTGTTATTGATGGTTAATATGTTTCTCCAATGTAACATCACTTTCAGACAGTATTCTTACGTGCAGGGTCGGCAAGATCAATCCCATACTTGAATAAATAAGATTAGCCATAGTTCTCAAAGGGTTACTGCACTAGCAAGTGTGAGGTCAGGTCCGACTTACGACGTGAGGGTGGGTGATTTCTGGCGAACACGAAGCCAGGATGACCTTGGAAGCACCTGCTTCTCTGCTCATCAAAACCTAGAGAATAACTTAGCCACGTCTTTACTCGGAGGAAATGCTCTAGCCAGTCCCAGAAGAACACGTCTTGATCCTTTCTCCCAAGACTTTGCGAACAGAGAAGAAAGATTACATACAATTTCACGCGAAGTGTTGCCGCGGACTATGGAATCGTCGACTAGCAGCACGACTTTGTCTCTGAATTCGGACTTGATGGGTGACAGTTTTCGTCGAATGCCCTGCTGTCGTGCCTTTTGGCCCGGCTGGAAGGAGTTCAAGTTAGTGGAGCCCTAGAAAAATGTGGCCAGGGATTAACAAACCATGATAAAAGTTCTGAACGTGTACCTGAATGTTTCGTCAGTTGCCATGTCATAGTCAACAATTCTGATGTTGTTTACCTATTCTTTACAAACGCATTCGAGAGTGGCTTGTTTAAGCAACTCGCTAGGACGGCTGCAGATGTAATGCTGGTCTTGTCGGCAAGATTCCAGTCAGAATTTGCTCGTTTGGGTATCAGAACATATTAGAAACGCTTACCTCTGGGATTGGGATAACTATTGTATGTAGGTCAGTATAGCTGTCTTTACTCAAGTTTCCCAAGGGAAGGGAGTCACTAACCAACATCAATCTCCTGGACGCCCTTTTCTCCTAAAATCTCTTTCACCTTCTCTGCGAGCTTGTGTCCCATGTTCTGCCGGCTACGATGGATAGAAATTCCGTCCATCGTGCTGTCGGGTCTACTAAAGTAAACCATCTCAAAACTTGTATCCTGTCAGCAAGAATGCGCAAGAAAGTTAAACTTGACCAGGTGAGATTTACATGTCGGGGGTATAGGATTTCATCTCCACAATTTGCCGGAACTGTGGGCTTCCTCCCTTTTCAATGAAAACGGCTTGTCCGGGCAAGATATTGACAATGTTGGTAAAGCCGAGCTGGGTCAAAGCAACAGATTCCGAAGCCATAAAGTAATCCATGGCCCCTTCAAGAGTGGCAGATGGTCGGGATCCAAGGCAGAGGGGACGAATTCCGTTTTCGTCTCTGGCAAGATATTAGTAACAACTCCAAGACATAAACCCATCAAGTTACCTAAAACCCAGGATACCAAAGCCAGTAATCATAGCAGCACAAGCATATCCACCTTTGCATCTTGAATACACCTCACGGAGTCCGGCAAAAATGTCGTCCACATTGGCTCGGGCCTTGCCGAGTTCGTGCAGAGCGTGTGCGTAGACATTCAGACTATCAAATTAGGTTTAGCAGATATCCAGCAAGAGGTCCCCGGAATAAGATGAGCTTACAGGAGTTCTGAGTCGGAGTCGGTGTTAACATGGCGGCGGGCTTCGAGGTCCAAGAAGCTACGAAGTTCTGTGCTGTTGACCAAGTTGCCGTTCACTGACAAACTCAAACCGAAGGGACTATCTGTTGGAAGGGGTTGTTATTAGTAAACTGAAGAGCCGTATGGAGTCCTCCGGCGGTAAGACATACTGACTAGACCAGGTTAGCTTCAATTTTTTCAGGTGTATAGATTGTCAGTCACTCACCGTAGAGAGGCTGGGCTTCGGATCTAAAGCGGGAGTCGTCAGCAGATACTCCTTCAACGGCAATAGGGATACTTACGCAGAGGAAGTCCCACTAGTAGGGTACCGAACATGAGAGATACCAGCGTATCCGGGCAGGTTGTCGGGGAGACGCGCGGGTTCCTGAAAGACTTTCGAGGCGAGCCCGTTGCCTTTCATTTGATACAACCTTCCTCCCTGGCATACGGTGATGCCTGCAGCATCTTGTCCACGCTAGTCCGACCATCAGTATCTTAGTGAAACTCATTGGAAACCTCAATATTTACATGCTGAAGATAGTAGATACTTTCGTGCAGCTCCAAAGCAGCCGTCGTGGCTTTGGTGTCACCGAGCTAGGTTAAAGTAAGCCGACGTTCTCATCAATAAAACACGGGTTTAAGGAACAGGGATCTGGACAGAGAGACAAACCAATATGGCGCTAATACCACACATTGTTACGTATACCGATTCTAATTCGGAAAAGGGTGTCTGTCAACTAATTGAATAAAGCAATGACGCTTTGATGTTGAACGCAGTGAAGCCTTTCTTTGTGTTGGATGCGGCGATCGCTTCCAGATATTTTAGTGGGACAGAAAATTTCTGCACTGAGATGGGGCGAATGCCTGAGGCCTGAACACTGCCCACTCAGTTGAATACTCCCTCTAAAGCGCACTAGCCAAGTAATAACTTAGCTATATAATGCTTATCTTACTAGTAAGACTGGATATAAATTATACAATAGTTTATAATTATAGATCAAGTCTAGCTAGTAGTAAAGCTATTAAGATTGTAATATTAAATACCTAAATCAGCATTAACAGTAGCTATTAGAGGCTGAGCATGGACCGCAGATAAAAGCTCCCCGCAAGGGCCGCCGGCGGCAACTAGGCCAAATTACGTTGTAAACCTCGACTCAAGTGAAGAAGGGAGCCCACCGAAGAGAGTCACAGAGGAAGAAGAGAGTGCTATAGATCGGGCTGTAATTAGCCGGCCTAACCACTCGGCAGCTTTGCATATCCCTATAATAGTTACTAATGGCATCATCTAGCAAAATTGGCCTAAGCGACTTTTAACCGAAATTCCAAGAGTCATGGGGGAAGATTGGATTAAAAAGAGCCTTGGTTATTGCTTGGTTGCATCATGCATATATGCATAGCCTCATTGGCGCAGGAAGAGTTATCAGCCATTGGCCCAGACAGCCTGACTTTGGCACACAGCCGACCTACCTCCCATCAGGCATAAAGACCCGGTCTGCTGCTTGGCCTCGACCATTTGTATCCAACTTTGAACTAGACTAGTCGTCCTTCTCACCTGCGGTTCAACCTTGTCGAAATGACTTCCTTTGCCTTTCCGAAGCCGCCGGTGGCTCAGCAGTCATCCCGTCAGCCAGGCGATGACCTTGAAAGTCAAGTCCCGATTTTACAGGAGTGCCAGACAGAAAACAAGAATCGAGAATTTCACTTGTCTAGTTCGGAACTGTCGATTCCGGGCTCATCTTACTTCCCCCTTTCGCTTCCGTCCTCCTTCCGTTCCTCGAGCTTCAAAACTGGCTCATGGGCACGAGAGAGGACATCACCAGAAAACATCGTGGACACTACACACACATCAGGGAACCTGGAATTGACAGAACTGCCAAAGACTTCTAATCCTCAAACTGGGTCGTCGTCGCAAAGTGAAACATCGCAGGCCACCATCCAAGACAATACGCTGAATGACGTTCAAAATGACTTATCCGACTCCACGGCATCAATCAGTGAGAAGCATCTGATCCGAGTCCGAGAGATCCAAGGCCTACTGGAGGGTGTGTTTGGGACGGAAGATAAGGACTCCTGCGCATTACTTCTGTGTTCTGGCAAACCTTCGAGATGTCGCATCTTGCCAGCCTTTATCCCGACTGCCGTAGTCAGTTCACGAGACAATATCGCTCAATGGCACGCAATCAGAGATACTTGGGACGGCTCAAGGGCAGCATGGAAGCATTTCCTTCCCTTCTATGGTGTAAGACAAGTTTCACTTGCTTCGGTGTGTAACTTTGTACCATGAGCAATGCTCGCTTAGCCTGCTGATGAATATAGCATATCTCTCTGCTTAATCCAATCCAGTCAGGTCCGAAACGGAAACGACTCAGCGCAAAACATTTCCTTGGAATGTTTACCCCAGACGACATCAACCTTCGTATACAGGAACAGCGAGACCTGATCGAAGAATTGTCATCGCCAGACATGAATTGCAGGTACTCCCGAAGGACTCGAGAGATAGTACATTCGCAAGAGTGTGACGAGGACTTTTCACACAACGAATGGTATGTGTGCCCGCTAGAACAGGTAAATGTTGCAAAGAGGGGGCGATTAGAGCTTGAGCGGAGCCGAGATGTCTTGACAGCAGTATTCAGTCAACCTGAACTAGCAAAGGCAAACGACATCCTTTCGCCAGGTCTGTTTTACTCACAATTGTAAGCTTCAAAGACTTGGCTTGGAGAGGAGGACTCTTGCTAAATAGTGTTTTCAGGGACATATTGGTACTGTGCCATGATATGGAGTGTCCGTCACTTTACGAGCTACCCTTCACAGGGCTAATCGTCGACGAGGGTTGGCTTCTTTCCTTTCACTCCACTGCCATGCTGCTGGCCGGTACCACATTTTGCTTCGCAGTTGTAGCCAGATTTCTTTTTGGAGGCTGGGACGCCGCTTGGGGCGCTGCTGGTTGCTTCGTGGCTGTGGCGACTCTTCTTAGTCTTCGTCCTGACTAGCATGGCTGTTTTTTTAAACAAACCTAAACCGCTGCTTTATAGTAGAAGTGGAAGAAATTGTCGAGGTAGCCTTTATGAGTCCATATGCGAAAGCTTAATGTAGACAACGAATCCCGCTCGGGTACGGCATGAACAGGGACACACTCTCAATCGAATGCGTACTGAATTTAATACATGTGACAGAGTAATGTATATAGGCTTAGGATGAATCTTAACCGCTTAGGTATACTGCGATAGATGCTAGAAGACTAACTAGACGCCCATGCGATCAGCTTGATAGGCTTAATGATGGGTATTTAACTTACTGTCGTCCTATGCACAAGACACTACAGAAACGGGCCGACTCGTAGACAATTCGATACCAAACCCCACAGAAACCTTTAAATTGGATTCTCGCCAACTTCTATCCGTGAATACGAAAAACGTCGGAGCCGGGCTCCAACTCTGGCCCGTGAGCACGTGGCTTCCCCGCATCAGATCACTATTTTCCACCCCAACTCATCCATCACTTCAACGTCAACAAACCACATTCCACGAGAAACAAAGCAGAAGCAGTTGATCCGAGGAATTCAATGGGGGTTTTTCCCTTATTCTTTCGTCAGGCCTCATCTATCTTTGCTCTATCGTCTAATTCATCACTCGAATCGTTTCTACTTCGACATTATCTTCAACTACCACCTCTCTCCACCATGTCCATGCCATGAGCCGTATCAATTTCATCCACGACGAGACGGCGAGACCTGCGTAGATACGTGTACGTGTTTGTCCCAAAACAACAACAAAAATACCTACCAACCCGAACTTGTAACAATCAACGCTGACGAGAAAAACTTTCAGACACTGCATAAGCGAACCGACACGACCCTTTACGCGACGGGCTTGATGTTGGCAGGCTTGGTGCCCAGGCGGTTGCGGTTGCGGAAGAAGAGAACACCCTTGCCGGCACCCTCAGCCTCGGCGCTGGGCTCAACCCACTGGCACATGCGCGCGCTGGTGTAGAGGGCGCGAATGAAGCCACGGGGGCCGTCCCTGACGTCGGCGCGGTAGTGCTTGCCCATGATGGGCTTGATGGCCTCGGTAGCCTCATCGGCGTTGTAGAAGGGGATGTTGCTGATGTAGTGGTGGAGGACGTGGGTCTCGATGATGCCGTGGAGAAGGTGTCGGCCGATGAAGCCCATCTCACGATCGATGGTGGCAGCAGCGCCGCGAACAAAGTTCCACTCGTCGTTGGTGTAGTGGGGGAGGGTAGGGTCGGTGTGCTGGAGGAAAGTGATGGCAACTACGCAGGTCAGTATCTATGATCAAAAAAACGGTAGAGAGAAGCTTACCAAGCCAGTGGTTGACCCAGAGGTAAGGGACAAAGTACCAGATGGCCATGTTGTAGAAGCCAAACTTCTGGACAAGGAAGTACAGGGCAGTGGCGGCCAGACCGATACCGATATCGCTCAAGACGATGAGCTTGGCATCCCGGCTCTCGTACAAGGGGCTGCGAGGGTCGAAGTGGTTAACACCACCGCCGTAACCGTTATGCTTGCCCTTGCCGCGACCCTCACGCTGGCGCTCGTGGTAGTTGTGGCCGGTGACGTTGGTGAGGAGGTAGTTGGGCCAGCCGATGAGCTGCTGCGCAACCAGCATGATAAGAGTGAAGGCAGGGGTCTCCTCGGTGAGCTCGGCGAGCTCGTGGGCCATCTTGCCGAGGCGGGAGGCTTGCTGCTCACGGGTTCGGGGGACAAAGACCATGTCACGCTCCATGTTGCCGGTAGCCTTGTGGTGCTTTCGGTGCGAGATCTGCCAGCTGAAGTAGGGGACGAGGAGGGAAGAGTGAAGAACCCAGCCGGTGATGTCGTTGACGAGGCGGGAGTCGGAGAAGGCGCCGTGGCCGCACTCGTGAGCAATGACCCAGAGACCAGTGGCGAAGAGGCCCTGAAGGATGGAGTAGACGGCCCACAGACCAGCGCGGGCGGGGGTGGAGGGGATGTACTCGGGGGTCACGAAGTTGTACCAGATGGTGAAAGTGGTGGAGAGGCAGATGATGTCGCGGAGGATGTAGGCGTAGCCCTTGAGGGCGGAGCGCTGAAAGCAGTGCTTGGGGATGGCATTGTGGATGTCCTTGACGGTGAAGTCGGGAACCTCAAACTCGTTGCCGTACGTGTCGATGAGACGGCCATAGTTGGTGGACTTGGGCTTGTCGATGTCGACCTCGGACATGGACGAGAGGGATGTGGAAGAAGCCGAGGGCCGGGGAGAATCCGAAGGAGAGACGGCGGCCGAAGACTCGTTGTCGGTGGCGGTGGTAGAGGTTACGGTGCGTCGAAGAGCAGGGTTCTGCCTAGGCAGAGCCGAAGTCGAGACGGAGGCCATTGTGAGAGGAGGAGGAGGAGGACGGCCGACAAAGACAAAAGAGTCAATTGGTCGAGAGGCCGAGGCAGAGAGTCGAAGAGAAGAAGAAAGTGTGAAGAGGATGATGCAGGTTGCAAGCGGTTATAGGGGGGCTGAAGTTTTAAGTGTTATGCGATTCTGCTCGGCAAGCGTTTTGTTGGGGGTGCCGTGGAGCCCACCTCACTGAAAGTAGGTACCCAAGCCGCCACGGGAGAGCGGACGGACAAGCAGCGCAGCGCAGCACAGCAGAGCACAGCAGAAACAGCAACAAGTGGGACGATGGATTATGCCACTTCTTTTTTTTGTCTCTGGCGAAAGGATGGACAACAAAAAATGTGAGACCAAAACGAGATTCCAAGAATATGCAGCTTGTGAGAGAAACAGGAGAAAGAAGAGCACAAGGTAACAAAGATCACAAGCTGGCTGAGATCGAGAGCTCTCTTTTTAATCTTTTACAATCCAACGCCTTCAACTATAAACTTGTCTACCTACTACAGTACTGATCTCTTTAGCTATGCCTAAGCTTGTGGAGAGCTCGTGGATGATTAAAAGAGGCGGCCGCTTCAAGGGAAAATATACCTTTGGACGCCCACCCCACGCCCCTACAGTTTACAGTTACAGCTACCAGGAGGGAGAAAATGATACCCCAGGAAAAGCCGCTAGAAAACGGGTCGTGCTTCTTCTGCCCACCCCTGAAGGTGGCAATGGCTTTACCGGTGACAAGTTCCCGCCCCAGCGAGTGACGGGGCGGCCGGGGTGGGCGGTGTCTCACAGCAGGGGAGCTTTCACAAGCTTGGCTTATTATTGCTGACCATGGCCAAGTTTGCACTTGTACAATGCCACTATCCAAGTAAGCTTGTTTGTATCTCCTTTGACATGGTCATCAGACAAGATCGCTTTCCAATTGGCATTTCCATATTATATTTCCTTGCCCAAGAAATCAGCTGCCGTCCCAATGCCCGGCCGACGTCGCATCACAACAGCCGAAGCCCGGCCCCGGTCTCCCCCAACACCGGCCGGCGGCACTTGAGCACCCGCAGTGGCACGATACTCAAGACAACAACCTCCCTCGGACGCTCACGCGCGCTGCCTTTGGCCTGCAACAGAAACGCATCTGAGCAAGCCCTTCCAGCCCAGGCCCAGATCCCCTCACCGCCTGGTGGATCTGCCAATGCCCGCGGGACATGGCCGACAGGGCGGCTGACGGGATGGCGGCGGCGTCTCAGATTGGCTCCCTCCTGATACGGAGTACACCCGGCGATGCACAGCTGGGGGGACCTGAAGCTGAGCTTCCAAATAAAAGCCCTCGACTTGCGGTGAGTTTCACACGAAAAGTGTACCAACCTTTATATCAACTCTCGTTCCACACCCTCGCCATCCATCCCTCGACTCCTTTGCCCCCTCAAGCCCTGGAGGGTCCCAGCCCCAGCGCGGGTCTGGTCTGGGTCTCTGGGATCGGGGGCCAAGTGGCTCGCTCCAGGTCAGCTTAGGGCTGGACATGATCGACATGTGAATCAAAATGGTCAACCGACAGCGACGGGGGGAACCGGGAGACGTCGACGTCGACGTCT